>JAVSBS010013642.1:71627-102153 GCA_033124195.1 Coracias cyanogaster
TGCCGACAGCAATGCTCCATGTTCTCGTCCTCTTGCCGTCTTGCTCTGTGGCTGTACCCTGACTGTTCTTCCTCACCTGGAGGCCCAGTCACAATGGATTTAGTTCAGTCTGCAAAGTAAGAAAATTAGCTTGTTTAAAGCTGACAGGTGAGTTTAGAAGTGGCCTACCTTACTTAGAAACTATATGCCTCAGGAAAGAGATCACTTCTGTGTATCCATGTAGAAAAATACAGACCATATTTGTGAAATTAACTGTGCTCTCTGCATGCACACAAACCAGGTCTGGCAGTCTCTGACTCTAAATTTCACCTCTGGGTCTCCTAGTTTTGTTCCCATCGCAGCAGCAATGGTTACTGCCTCTAAAGGTGGAGGCAATGGTCATTCATGCAAAACAGAGAAAAGCTCTTATGCCCATTTTAAAAATGAATATGGATCAAGCTTGGAAAACACTGACTGTTGGGGGGAGGTTTAACCTTAGTTTTCTGATGTGTGCTATAACCCTTTTGGCACTGAGCAGAGAAGATAGAAAATATGGCATTAGAACAAAACCAAAGTCCTTTCCACATTTCAGTCCTGCCACTTCTTTGCCCCTTAGCTACTTGTCATAAATGGTGATACACTATTCAAAGAGGTTGTGGCAATTGAAAGATTTTTGTACTTTATTTTCTAAACACCTTTGGAAGATTATCTTTTCTACAGGTGAAAAAAATACCTTTTGTGTTTTTCCTTCTTTCTGTTTTTTTTTTCCCAGCCCCTCAGCCTCTCCTCAGCATCTGTGTAGTTTCAAAGAATGTAATCCCTGCCCTTCACTGAGAAATTGAAACCTCTGCAGTATTAACAATCTACTGACACAGTCTTACTGGTATGCATCTTTTCTTTCTCACTCAGCAATAATGTCATCATCCATATTGCTCTTAACTGAGGAATGAAGAGTGACTATTTGAAATACTTCACTGTTGCAAAGGAAAAGGATGTTACCCATTGTAATGCTAGATGTACCCTTCTTCTGTATTTTACAGAATATCAAGAATGTGACTAAGATGTAAGATCAAGATCAGTTATTTAATTATTCAGGGTATACATAGCTAGTGGTTACACAAATCTTAAAATTCTGAATTAATAAATTCAATCTCCTACACACATCAATGAATGTCACACTAAAGATATTCAGGGACCTAAACACAGGCATCTAGTGCTATTTTAGGTATAGGCTGTCCAAATAATCTACCTAGTCAATCATCCATCCTTTTACAGCAGTTGCTGTTAGGCCAGAGGAGATTAATGCCTGTGCCAGGCATATGAATCACTGCCACATTTAGGCATCCTCACATTGTTGAGGAACACTTAGGAGGAAAATAATTAATAAAGAATTACATCCCTTTTACATTCTGACATGATCAACATGAGAATTTGTTCAGCACATTAACGGGCAAACAATTTGAATTACCTACCGTCTCACAGACCTGGGAATTAGGAGGGCAAAACAGAATCAGACCCGGAAATTAGGAGAGCAAAACTGAGTTTAGTAACATCTTATCTTTCTAATCCATCACCAGGTCATAGTCCTTTTGTGCCTGTAACTGGTTAATGTTGTACTGATAAAAATTTTTTAAATGTGAAAAAGGTAATTGTATCTTGAAAGCATATGGAATGCAGAAGCAACTTACATTTTTATGTGCAAAAACATGGCTATCTCACCTCACTGAAGAAAATGCAATGCTTTTGTCCAAATGTGACGACATGGTAGCACATCAGTTCTATCCTCTGGTGCTCAGCCTTCAATATAAAATCATTCTGATCAATTATCCAACACGTTCAGCTAGGTTGTGTCCCACTTCTGTTATGTGAGCAAAAGACCCAGGGAATCATTCATTTACTGCTGCCAGTGGCGTCTTGCCTATTCTTCACTCTGTGACAGGGGGTAAGAAAGTCGTCCAGAAAGCTTTTACAGTGACACAGTGCAGGCTGTTTGCCAGTTCCACTGGGTGTTACAGCGATTGGTCCAGGCTGCCTTAGGCAGACACAAAAGCCAGATACAGTGAGCACATCAATTCAGCTCTGCTGGAACTGCTAGCACTCAGAGCTCAGTTTTATATGCTAACTCTTCTTCCTCCAGGTCTGCGGCCTGGTGAGGGAGGAAGAACATTTCTAAAGGGATATATTTGAAGCAAAGAGTTTTAAAGATGACTGTGGTCCCTGGAGCATATGCTTTGCGTGTATCTGGGTAGCATCAACTAGCTGGAACAGTGCTGGATATTTTTCATAGATGATACATCCACTTCTCAAATAAAAGCTCTGCCATAACTGCTCCCCTCTTATCTCCTATTTCTTATTCTGTAAAGTCTTTCTGTTTGCAGATGAGGTAATAAGCCAAAGACAAGCTTGCTGACCAGGCTAAAAATCCTGTGGACAGTTCTGCAGAGTTTTACAAACTGGCTGATCTGTGACTCAGAAACTCACGAGAACTGTGTGGAAAGGCTTGCCTGGGGACATATGCACAGTGTAAGCTCTCATGTTAGCTGTTTGAAGTGATTAAATTGTTCAGACTGCCTATCCAAGAGACGATTTTACTCTAAATAAAATTAAAATATGAGCAGAGGTTCCAGAATCTCCCCTATGAGGTGAATGAGACTGAGAACTCCTACCACTCACCAAGGTCTGGGCTTGTAGGGGAATCAGGCAGTTTTTAATGTGTGTATATATATATATATATATGAACACACACACATATACACACAGAAACTGAATTCCCACTGAAATCAGCTTGCTGGAGTAGATACAGTAAGAGTCACCAAAAAAGTATTGAATTTTATGGAGTCCTAATCTTTACAAAAAACTTCCTGACACTTATTCCAATAACGGTTATAAATTTCCTCCTGGACAAATGTGTGTTTTGTCAATATAAGAGGTATTTTATTTCTAAAACGCATGCACTTTACCTGATGCTTTAAATTGCCTTTGAAAAAGTTTTGCTTCAAAGAAGTGCATAATAATTATCCCACACCCATGAAGTGAATAATAACTTTACTTTCTCTGCAAAGCAGTGGTATGGCAATTTTCTTTGGCTTTATGCCAAATGCAGAGGCATTCATTAAGGTTTTACTGCATTTGTTTTTAAACACAGTCTGATTTACCTGAAATAGCAACATGATCTTTGCCAGAAAGATCATTTACCTAGGGTTTTTTTGTACAACACATTTTTCTTGGGGCCCTACGCACAGAATGACTGTCCTTTGAAGTCACGCAGCCACTGATGACACGTGCCAGACTCTCAACATTGCAGATATAACTGGGTCCCAAGAGATGCTGGGTAGGGCAGGGTCTTTAGACTCTTTCTTTGTGTTTAGTGTGATGATAGGATAATATTTTGTGTTCGTCCCCTTGAATCACGTAGTAGACTTTATCACTTTTATTAGTTTATTAGTTTTGTGAAAGCCCCCTCTTCTATTTGAATATATATTTATCATAATTTATTACACGTTTGGATCCTCCTATCAGCTGAGAGCCATTGACTTACATTGAAGAAGAAAAGAATATATACAATGTGACATCAGGCAAAGTGCTAGCATAATTTTATTTAATTTCATAGTCTTCTTTTAGGTACCAAAAAGGGAACTAGAAATGCACGATCACTTCCTCTGCCTACTGCAGTGGAAGAAGCGTGCATTGTGTGCAAAATGGGAAAATGAAGGTCTATGGTATAACATGATCTTTACAGGTCCCTTCCAACTTGAGATATTCTATGATTCTATGATCTCCCGCATAAACCTCATTTTCAGTCCCAGGCTAAAAATAAAATGTTAAGTACTAAATCTAAATGTAGACTAGTTTGGGGTCCTATTACCTATATTTCATTTTTTATTAGACATTTCCTGCTTTTTCTGTCTTCACAAATACGTCAAAATATATTCAAAGAGATGTAGCTCATTTGATGTGCTCACAGAAGTACTCTGGCCTTTTGTCTCCTGAGAGTCAGGCTTGGCCAGAGAAGCTGGTGGCAGCAGCAATAGTCTTGGGCCAGCACATGTAATGTCAGCAGTGGGACTTCCAAAAACAGGTAGAAATTGAGTTGCTAAGGACCTGAGATCATGGTTATGAAGACATGTACAGCAGGACTGGGACAGGGAGTGCAGTGGTGCTTGACCAAGAGGAAATTTTAGGCAGAGGTGAGTGGTGAGAAAGGACAGGAAAAAATTGAAAAAACCCACCTACTTGTGTTCAGGTGTGCTGGTGTCATCCCCTTATTGCTGCCTGTCCCCATCCCCTTTTTTTCTCTTGCAAAGAAGTCAGCTTAGACCATCTCTGGCATATCATTGCTGAAGTCAGAAAGGCTTACGTTTCTAAACTTTTTGGTTTTCAAGACTGCATAAGCAGACACTGTCAATGCTACCTTATATGAAATCAAGCAGGAGAAAGAACAGGTATTACCAACCTGAAACGACAGGCACTGAGCAACCCCACAACTGCTAGAGATTCACCTTCCTGGTCGGAGCAGGAGATTGGAGCGAGGTGGTGGTCAGTCTGTTCTCCCAAGTAATAAGTGATAGAACAAGAGGAAATGTCCTCAAGTTGTGCCAGGGGAGGTTTAGGTTGGATATTAGGAAAAATTTATTCACAGAAAGGGTTGTAAAGCACTAGAACAGTCTTCCCAGGGAGATGGTTGAGTCACCATCCCTGGAGCTATTTAAAATATGTGTAGATGTGGTGCTCAGGGACATGGTTTAGTGGTGACCTGGCAGTGCTGGGTTAACGGTTGGACTTGATGATCTTGAAAGCCTCTTCCAACTAAAATGATTCTATGATTCTCTGATTCAACTCCCCTATAATTATGACTAAATCTTGATGGAAATGAGGAACCTGCAGTCCTGGTTGCTGTCTTGCGAAGCGCTAAGCCATGTAATGAGGCTGACCTAAAGCACTGGAGATTACCCCAGTGATAAAATGCAACTAGTCTCTAGTTCCCCACTTAAATGTGAGACCCTTTATTTTAATTAAGATTGACTGAAGAAATGTTTTCATCTTCCCTTTATGCGGGCCTCAGCATCTGAGACCATTTTACCGAGTGTTTGAAACCTCGTTTGATTTACAGATTCATGGATGAATCAGAATGATCCAAGCCAGTTGGTCTGACATGGTCATAACTTAGTACTGTCTTGACTCATGTGTTCAAAAACGTGCAACAGAAACAATAGCAGAATGAAAGGATGGGGAGTCAGCACCAGATGAAGATGCCTGATTTTAGAATCTACATGTAGTTTGGTGTTAGTATTTTATTATTGTCAGCAAAGATCTCGACCTACAGTCAGTGAAGTCTAGAGAGTTCTTCAGATATTGGGGTCTGTTCTAGTGTCAACAGAGCAGGTCTCCACTACCAGTTGAAGGAGGACTTCTGGGTCACCAGAGGTAGCCCTTTCCAGTGTTAAAGGGATATAATCCCACACAGTTTTTAAGCACCATTGAATTTTTTGGATGATTAGGACAACTTTTCTAATTACTGGCCTAATCATGGCTGGTCAATGATTATTTATCCTCCAAAGCAGGAGCGTCAAGATCATAGAGTGATAGAACAGGATTTAAGGGCTTGTCCTTCAAATCATGTAGTCACTTATGTCTGGCTCAGTACTGTCTGACTACTACAGAAGTTTCAGGCTCTGATCTGACGATTTTGTGTGAGTGAGCCCCTGCTGTAATACTATTGCCTTGCACTGCATGGAGCAACCACACTTTCTTCATCAAAGCAGTGGAAAACTATGCTGTTGACTGTACTTACACCACTTTACCTCATCCATTGAACTTCCTTTGTGCTGGCTGGTGATCATCATAAATGTGCATGTCACTCTATGCTGTAGATAATGTTTGCAGAATGATATAGATGGTGTAACATTATGCCCACGATCACGTTCATTCTGCTTTCTGAATGTTCCAGAGAGTTAGGTTTGCTTCTGTGTCAAAACATGTTACCGACATCTTTTGCAAAACACTTGCAAGCACTGTGCATTTGTTTTTTTAAATTTTTCTCTGGAAGTTCTGTTCCAGAAAGGACCCTTACAACCACTTTTTCTAAACCCAGCTGTTTGTAAAGTCTAGCAAATGTTTGCTGCCTTAATCTGCTCTTGAAAATCTGAAGTTCTGCTGAATTTTTCCATAATGTTGTAAGTAATCCATTTCCTGTTTAAAAAAAAAAAAAAAAAAAAGGCGCAGGACATGTCCTGCAGCTTTCATATTTCAGTATTTCTAAAATAGGAACAAAGTGAAAGTTTTTAATCAATTTCTTCAGTGACAACTGAAGTTAGGCAACTGTCAAAATGGAGAATAAAATAAATGCAAGATAACCAGGACAGTTCTAAAACATGCTTTCAAAGTGCATTTTGACAGTTATTCTATTTCATTTTCTTTATGTTTTCATACCTTGAAATATTATACTAGTTGTTATATTCTTAAAGAAGGTATTTGAAGGATGATTCACAGTCCATTTATTGTTATTCTGCACAGAGATGTGATGAAGTCACTGTGCTCTGCACCACAGGCATAATATAAAGCAGATGGTTTTTCCTCAAGCAATGAGTACGTTAAAATCCAAACTATAATACAATCTATATAGTGCTTCTAGATTAAAGCTCTTGCATGCCAGATTTGTAGCTTTGATTCTCTCTGATTTTAGTGCTTAGTAGGATTTATTCCTGTGATTCTGCCCTTGGGCCAAAATGAATCAGCTTTTATCTAGGATGATCATATATTGGCTAAGCCTTGTAGCTTTTCTTTTAATAAACATGTAACTTTAACCTACCATTACATGTACATAAAACATTACAAATCAAGCTTGAACACAACGCTATAGCCAAACCAGAATCCATTAGAGTTAAAATGTGGTTCATTTGCAGAATGAACACTTCTAATTGTGTATTCTTTTAATTTCTCTGATTGCTTTCTAGTCAGCTTTCTTATAATTAAATTCATTCTTGCCCAAGTTTAAGTTTATTTGTGGGCACCATAGAAAAGCATTTTCAGGCTACTGCCTGAAGGGTGAAAAGTCTTCATAGAGTTGTAATTTCTGACTAGAAAGTGACACTGCTGTGTGTGCAAAGTGGCTCTCTGATTCTCTCATCTTCCTTGGTACCACGAGCAGCAGCTTTCAAAAAATGTTTATGTATCTATCTATCTGGCTTGTTTTAATAAATCTTTTTGTTTTTCAAGTCTTTCAAAACCTTTGTCATACTCTAAAAGATTAAATTTCCTGAAGCTGGATTATTATTGTTAATAATCCTTTTCCAAACTCTTTAAAAATATGTTTTGTACTTTGAAAATCATCAAGCGGATCCTCTTGTCCAACATATTCTTTTAGCGCTGTTCAAGAGCAAAAGCAAAAATCCGTCTCTAAGACTTCTTTCTGCCTGTGATACTTACAAGAGACAGATCAGTGACAGGGTTAACTTCATATACTCCGCTCTTTTTGGTCCTCAGTGCACATGATGTGACAGGGGCATAAAAGCAAGAGGGCAAGTTGCCAGTCTGCTCTGGAACGTTTTGGTTTTCTCAGCACATGGGAAATTCCTGCAAGGTCATATCCAAGCTGTAATTGGAGGGTGGAGGGTCATAAGCAATCCTTGTCACCAGTGATGATATTTTCAGTGAATCTTTGAAAGCATCCTGATATCTCTGGGTGTATGGGCTAGTTTTGATTGGGAAGATATTTACAGAATCTGAAGCTAGAAGAGAATAAATGAGTATCAGGATGCAATCCAATCTGTTGTCCAAAAATGTAACTGATTTATTCCAGGACAATCAGAAAATAATTACCTCTCATGCCAAATTGATTTTACATGTCTGTCTAGACTATTCAAAGAGGCATGAGGAGTCTGACCTCCGTGGCATTAACTATATGCTCCGGTTTCACAACTATACCTTATTAACTCAGCAATTGCCTGAGCAGTCCCACAAAGAAGTTCTCCGTGGGAGGAATAACAGCTAGATAGAGCTAAGCAACTCAAGATGAGGTGAAAAAATTGTTTCAACCAGTGTACCACATTGAAGGGTATATTTTGCTCAGGCAAGAGTCCTGTGCCTGTTTGCACAGGGATGCGTACTGCTCCTGCCCTCCCACTAGCAGTTCCTCTTGGCCACCAGATTTGTAGATCTACTTAAGATTCCCTACAGAGTGTCATTTCCACAACTAGAACATTGGCTCCTCAACAAGACTACCTCAAGCACCATGCAACATGGTAAAAGATAAATACTATCATTCATACAAATAAATTAGAGGGGGTTTTCCTCCTGCATTTTTCTCCTACGTGCAAAGCACAGGCCTACTTATCATTTCCTGTAAGTCTTGCAGCTCTGAGGTTTGTATTGACTCAGAGCAAAATCATTTACACTAACATGGAAAGAAGGCAAAGCTTTCTCTCTGAATTTAACGCAGACTTTTTCCTGACTGATTCAAATTCAGAAGCAAGCAGTACAAGGTTTTCACCAGGTGTTAATATTGCTCACTTATCAAAGACCAACCAACAGAAATAGTGCAGAAGGTGAAGATAAAGCAGAGAGTCTTCCTACACTCTCCAGTTTCACATTAAGATCATTCAGCATGTGACTTAGAGTACGTTTCCTGCAGCCTCTAAAGATGCTCAGCAGGTCTCAACAGGTCAAATAAAAAAAAGAATAATTATACAAAACAATTTGTATCTGTTACATGTTAATTTAGCATGGGTGACTTTAATGCTGTCTGTCCTTCAGATGTTCCCACTGCAAGCTTTACCAAGCCTGTTCTCTGGGGGAATATTTCTAGGGGTGAGAAGTAAGTGCACAATCCCCGGTGCTGACCTCCTGCTCAGTGTGCTAGGACAGCTCACAAAGCCCCTGACAATGGTGAGAGATTTACTGGTCTGTGGAACCGAAACTGCTGCTTCATTTCACTAAGAAAACAGACTTCAGAAGATCTTTATTGAGGACAAACTTTTGGTTACTACTGACCTGGGCTGCTTCAAGCCAGCTATAGAAAGATGAAAGACCCTGTCTTGCAGTACTTATCTACTGAAACCTTCCAGTCATTTTTAGCTCTGGATTGAAATATCATTTTTAATCACCATATTGTTAGAACTTGTTCACCCTGCCACAATTAATGCAGTGAGAATGGATCTGCACAGAAAATTATTTGATCATTATTTAATTTTAAATGGGGGAATTACTGCAGTCCAGAAACTCCCAATTTTTTTTAATTGAAAAAACTTCCCATTCTCCCTGAGATTAACTATGACTCTCCCATATTTTTGCCAACATTTTCTTCTGCAGTCAAAACAGAAGTTTTTTGTGACTGGTAGGAATTCTATTAACCTACATTGAGCCTTTGGCTACAAAGGAGTAATAACAAATAGGATGAATGACTGACATCTGCCTGAACTAATAAATCCCATGTCTAATGCTATTTTAGCTAGAAAAGTATTATCTTCGTAGTGTATGGAATTCACTCCTTCACAGAAAGAATATTGCCCTTTTTTTTTTTTCAGACTCTTAGTGGGAATAAAATGTAACATCATGTATTCTGATCTCATTTGGGGGTTTTTTTGTGCCATGTATGCTTTTTTCCAAACAATTCAGAAATGTTGGACAAAATTATTTGTTTGGACTGTTGGACAAAATTATTTGTTCCGTATGAACCTATACTAGAAATGATTGAAAATATTTTTTTTTCTACTTTTGAAAATTTCAGCAACTGTTTAAATCAGTTCAATTTTCCTTCCCACAAAGGCATATTTTTTTAAGAAGAAAAAAATCACAACGGAGATATATATGAAGTACAGCTCTCAATATGAGGAAATGGAGATGGAAACAGAAATGGAAATGGAAAACGTGATTGTTACAGAGGTTACGTTTGCGAACATAATGATATGATTGCCTGTAAGTGGTAGGGCATGGCCCTTCTTTCACTTGTACTGACATAAACCAGAGGTAATGGCCGTGTTAGCAAGCCTGTTATAGACAGGAGTAAAGTTCAAGTGATATTAACCAACGTTATGTTATGTTATATATATATATAAAAATATATTTATATAGTCTCTATTGTCATTTTGCTGAAAAATGTTCATGGAGGTGATTTTCATTTTATCCCACCATGCAGGCAATGTAAAGATTCTGTGGGGCAGTAATGGTTTCATTTGGAAATATGCTGTGGTTTAGTGCTGAGCTGATTTACTTTTTGTTTAAATTTGCTTTTCATTGTTTTACTATGTAGTTAAACATGTATTTGAATTACAGTATAGTTTAGTTATGGTGGCTTCTATATTCAGGGAAAATAGGGATAAATAAAACTCAAAATAAAATAAAACCATATGCCAAGTATGAATGCTTTGAACCTTTGCAACAGCAGAGGAAGTAAAATGTGAATTCTTTCCTGTGAAAACATTTGTGGAAAGTATGAAATCTGGGAACTGGCTGGGTTCTGAGCCCTGTTTGTTTACCAGAGAAAGCACATAATTGCACCGGGTTACACAATACACTGTTGCACATTACCTGCGGTTCCTTCACAGAGAAGACTTTCAGGAAGGAAACACTTAACAAAGAAAAATAAAATGATCCAAAAAATCTGCAGTTCCCACATAAAATCAGTCCTTTCTTCTGGAAACTAGTGCTTGCTCCACAGGTCTGGGCAAGAGCGGCAGTTGTTGTTGGGATTGGGAGATCATGGAGGGCTCCTCACTGCAGCCTTAGAGGGAATTGGGAGATACCTAGGGAATAATCTGAGACAGATCAGGCACAGTTGTGTTGTGTTGCCAGAGTCAGGAAAGGCCCTGGAGAGGCAGACTGGGAGGAAAGGCCAGGTTTGGACAAGGTTCTTATAGGGAGGACTGGGTCCTGCCAGGGTAGAACCAGGCCTGCAAGTCAGAAGAGGTTAAATATAGGGCCCAGATGAAGGGATGGAGTCAACAAGAGATGAAATAAAAGAATCTATGCAGACAAAGAGACGAAAGCCCATTTTAGAAAGGAAAGAGAGAATTCTGTGTACCACTTAATGCACTCCTATGTGGGTTGGATGTGACCAGACCCTGGATTCAAGCTAGGTGTCTCAAGCAGAATTTGGGTCGTGAATGCAAGATTAAGACACTGAATACCACTGCCAAGCTACCCTATAAGCCTGCAGACACCTAAACACTAGAAACGCTTTCCTCTTTCACTGCAGCTCCCTGGTGTCAGGATTCACATCTCAGCACATTCCCAGAACGGGCCCATTTCTGACAGGGCTGAGCAGCTGGGAGCTGGAGAACCAGGCATTCCTCTGCCTAAATCCCAAAGGAGCATGATCAGAGAGGCATTTGCAAAGCATACTGAACACACTCATGGCTGCCACTTTCTTTAAACACTGCCATGAGTGGAGGGACCCCTTTCCAACACTCACAGGGTTAAAGCATTTGCCTGGGCTGCACGAAGAGCACCTTTGTTTCCCCAGCAGCTATCTCCAGGATCTGGGAACCAAGCCTAGACCTACACTTAGCTTTCCTAGTCGGGCCAGCAGGCAGGATATGGTCCCTGGAAGAGGTGATGGAATTAAGTTTGCATCGAGTTTGTAGGATTCTGTGGGCCCCACCTGGACTAGTATCTGGTAGAGATCTGGGAGAATCCCATGGCCACATTGCAGCAGAGACAAGGAGGACACTTTTGTGAAAGAGTGAACAAACCCAGCAGCATGGCTTACAAAAGCTGTTGCAAAGTCAAAATCTCTCCAGGCTGCTGGCCATGCCAACTTCCATCACCAGGTGTCTTCTGGCCTTCATGCACTGGCAGGGAGCTCCAGTGCAGATGCTGGGGTACTGGTAGGTAGTTTAACATAACAAAGGAGACAGTAAGTCACAGCATATTTGTGTTGGCAGGGGCAGACCTTGGCAGCAAAGGTAAAGGGTGCAGTCATGAGCCCTGCCTGCTATTATGTCCCACGCATGCTAATTCCTATTACTATTTATTTTTGCAGTAAAAGCACCAAAGAAACCCGACTGTTACTTTAAACAATGTTGATTTATAGCTTCACCCTCCAAGACTCATGTCCTTTTTTATCTCCTCTTTATTGATTTTACTCCCCTCAGTGGCATACTATAGATGAGAGCACCCTAATATTTATTACACCCACATATCTTTGTCATACATCAATGCATGGCTACAGTACGGAAGGCAATAACAAAGGAATAGTGTTACAACAACCACTGTGTGTGCAGGCACTGCAATAGCTGCTTGATTATGTTAAGTACATGCTTTACTTAACCACATTAAAAATGTAGTCTGTATTAACCATGTGTTGTAGTCTTTAAAACTTGTGTCCTCATTCAAAGTGGCGATACCTCAAGCTCTGCATTTCTGACCAAGTCACCACCACACATGGAACAGACATTCTTCATGGCCAGACGCCTCTCCATGTACTGTGTGCCTGCGGTTGTAATCCCAGGCATACCTGGAGCGCATAATCTGGGGTACCTGCCACAGCATGCTTGGGGGTGAGCACACAGCCTGGCACAGCCAGACAATCTGCCTGTGAGACATGACTGTGGTGGGAGGAGGCTGGCACCTGGGCACCACGCAGCCTCTGCTCCCTCTCATGACTCTCATTCTACTAGAAAAATATTTACCCACCTCCTCTCGACTCACACATTGGACAATGCATAATGGAGCCCATTCTCTTGACAAGTGCTTTAATAAGTTAGTCATTTATTTCCTTGTGCTTTCACTGGTCTTTTTGTCCAGAGATATAAGTGAACAAAGAACATTTTTAATCCCTTTTAAAAGCTGTCAGTTATTTCTTGCTCAAGCTACTGTTTCACTGGTAGTGATAAACAAGTGAGAGGAAAAGAGGATGAAAAAGGCACAGAGATGGGCTTAAATGGAAGCTTGCCATTTTTATTTATAAAGGAGAGGAAACAGAAATCTGGGAAACATTCCTCAGACTAAATTTATGTATCCCAGGTTAGGAATTACCACTGGGACCATGCCGGGAAATTAAGAGGTTTGGTTCATGGAGACCTAACAGTGTTCACACTTCTGCTATAAACTTTGGACTGAAACATCTTATTTTTCCCCAAGTAATCTTGGAATCTCACTACACTTGGTTTCATTTTGAGCAAAATAGACAAAGAGTCTCCCCATCACCAGTCAACACACTGAGTGCAAGATAAATCCTGATTTAAAGACTTGAGAGGTAATTAGAACACATCTGTAAGAGCTGAAAGTACTAGTGAGAACAATGTATGCAACCAAATATATTACCATCCAGTGGTAAGACCAGGCCACCTTCCAGGTCTCCAGGCAAAACAGGACTCCCGTACGAGTCCAATGGCCCCAGTGTCCATAAACGTAAAGCTAAAGCCACTAAACAGGCTTCCCAAAACCAAGTAAGTGTTCCAGCTCCATCCTGACACTATCCCTCATCTTATCTGTCTCAATATTCAGTGTTCTAAGAAAAACTCCCTAAGCCACGTGCCATAGACATTGTGATCCTTCCTCAGAATAATCCCATCAGAGTCAGCCTCCACCACACACCTCTCATGTCATTTCCCCTCGAATTCCTTTGCTCTATTCATCCCTCTTGCCATTTACTGCTTCTGTATGTGTTTTGGCATCAGACACCACACACAATAAAAAAAGACTGTGGAATTTCATTCTCTTTTGTTTATTCAATAAATCTGAGAAATGAATATATTTTTATAGATAGGAAACCTACTTTAAGGAAAGGTAAGAAGAATACAGATTTTTTTTATAAGTAAGAAATAAAAATCTGTAACAATAATGCATAATTAAACAACAGCTCCTGAAGAGGTATAATACGTTATTAATTTTATTATGATATAGCATGTAACTCTGCTGATATCATAGGACATAGTGACTCAAATTAAACCAGCTGAGAGTCTACCTACACTTTTTAAGGGGCTTTTAAAAAGTACATAAAAGTCTAACTATATGAGATGTCTGTAATCCATTGACAAAAAAAAAAAACACAGTGAAAGTGTATGCCTGTGAGAAATACTGTATGCACTCTGCAGACAGCTTCCAAACCGCAATATCTTAGCAGCTTTCATTTTCCAAAACAAAAAGTAATAAACTGTATAATGCACTGTTACCCTGCCAAAATAGTTTAACCATTATGGTTAGATAAGCACAAACACATCCAAAATGAATAAGACCTGGGGCTTTTTTTTGGTGTGTGTATGCTTTAGAACAACCATATTAATTTTTTTCTTATTCACAGGGTAGAGGAATTACAAACACTGTAACATAACACAATTAGAGTTTACAGCCAAAAACTTAGTCCATTGTATTGCAACTACATTGGTTCCATTTTGCCTATTAGGCTTTGTTTTGTGGGTTTTTTCATCTCAAGAAAAATAATCAGGCCAGCCAGCTGCTCATTTGAGGCATGTCAAAGATTTATTACTTGTTTTTAAAGTAAACGCAAAGAGAGAGGTGTCAGTTCAATTTGAAACATAATCTGAAGGGAGAGTGTATGTGTTAACCATGTTGGCTTTTGCCAAGCATGATCTAAAAATGTGTCTAAAACATTGGTGGTGCCTATTCATTCCTTTCAATCAGTAACACAGACCAGACCAGTTCATAAGATGCTGTTGCTAGCAGTTTGAGTCAAGGGAAAATACACTGTGATGGTTGGCACAGCAACCTGGCCTGAGCTGACACATGTAAAGCAACGGGAGTCAGCTTGACTGTGACATTTATTCTCAGTTCTACACTTGCACCTTTGACATAGTGACACTGGCATGTCTGAAGATTTCTGACCGTCGCCTGTGACTGAGTGTAGATAGGTACTCAGCTTGCCCACATCTGGTGAATGTTATATTTGTAATTTCTTTGTAATCTGGACCAGAACTTCAAGTTTGTGCTCTGTAATTTTTAGTTACAGCTTTTAAAAGTTCCCTTTTATGGGAGGGTGTAAGATGAATAATCTCATAACTTTACATATGACACCCTATTCAACCACACTAATAAAATTAATGGAATAAGCAATGCATTACACAGCTTGTCCACCTCAAAAAATTATTGTACTATATGGCAGTGGGAAGACTCATCTCACATTCCTGTCTCCCATCACTAAACTTATTTTCCCACTGAGACATTTTTCCCCTTTATTTTAGATTACTACGTTTGATTGAAATATTGCCACATCTTAAACTTCACCAAACGGTTGCTTTTCTTGGCTACTCAGGATTTAGAGGAGCAACTGAAAGAGCTGCTTAGTTAGTACTTTTCATCTTGTTCATTCGTGGTCACTGCTAACAACCACCAAGGTCAAATACCAATGCCTAATTGACCTTACATTTCTCAGTGCCCTGGCTAGCACAGTTGAGGAGAATGATATTTTGAAGCTGTGAATGGTATCACAAGCTGGAGTGCATAACTCTGTGGCAGACAGTAATATTGCAAGGTACAAACACCACAGCTTGCTTTTTAGAAACTGGCTACAACTAGCATTAAGAAACACCTTTCTTTTCCTATACCCAAAATACAGGATTTCACAGTGCCACGTGTTCAACTGAAAGCAACACTTTAAGGGAAAGCTTCAGGATTCAGCAAGAGCATGCCAAATGAAAACAGAAAATTGAAGGCCTTTCTATGATACCCTCCTCCGTGTTTAAACTACTGTTTTTTCTTCTTCCTATCTCTTCCTGAGGTTTTGCTGAGGGAGTTCGTGGTGGATCAGAAAAACACCAGAAACATGTTCTAATAGCTGAGACCATTACACCATTACTGTGGTGGCAGAAGCTGACACGTGTACCGACTGACCATTACCTTGAATTTGCGTCTTCTCAGCTGTCCCTGTTCTGCTCATATACATGATCCGCTAAGGCAGCATGATACGAAACAAGGAGCTTTTCCCCAACGAAGATTAATGCTTCATACTGCCATGCCTGGCATTTTTGTTAATGGGTTGTGGCTGGAGATCCCAGAAAGACAGCGCTATGTAAGTGTCGTGCACTTCTCATGTTCCTTCCTACAATAGAGATCCGCAGTCAAAACTTAACTAATAGTTAGCATGACATTTCTAGAAGGAGGTAAATCTGTAACAAAACATCTTTTAGTCATAATATAAATAAGCTTTAGGGGCTTTAGGTGTCTACATTCCACTGCAAGCTGGGTTTTTAATTCCCCTAAGTTCTTCAGAAATCCTAGGCTTTGTTCACACAATAATCAACATCATCTCTGTCCTTCAAAAATTTGCAACCAACTAAGCCCCTTAATTCTGGAATTAGCTCTCACTAATGCAAACGAAGACACTAGGGAACCTAATCAAATTTAAATCTG
The DNA here is from genome assembly GCA_033124195.1 of Coracias cyanogaster. NCBI lineage: Eukaryota > Metazoa > Chordata > Aves > Coraciiformes > Coraciidae > Coracias > Coracias cyanogaster. The sequence goes on from JAVSBS010013642.1 coordinate 87,912, forward strand.
GGCCATGTGATAAATTCACAAGGGATCTTTAACTGTTTATCAGAAGATTGCTTCTAGAGTAATTTCGTAGAAATTCAATCTAGCTATTAGCAGTAGGCTTTAATTTCTTACTAAAATGATCTGAGTTTATAAGCCAAAATACTGGGTTTTAAGAACAAGCTAAACCTGGTTCCAAGAAATTTCATATTCTTTTAAATTTCTTGATCTCACACTTGGTATTTCAAGCCCTAGAAATAACTATACATTTAAAACTCTTTCTACAATTATTAAAGCATGGAAAAGTTCACAATACACTTACTCGTTTTTATTTATTTAAAACTTCTGATTTCTTAAAGCAAGAAATTGTATTTATGCGTCCAAAGAAGTTGGTACACCACGAGTGCCTACATTAACATGCTCTAAATTAATGTGTTATGAATTTCTAATGTAGACAAAGAAATGTAAATATTGACATCTGCCAGCTGGACAAGCTGAGACCTAGCCTTCCATTATCTTACAGCGGAAATCCCAAGCACACGTTCACAACATGGAGCCCAACACAATCTTTCAGAAAGCGCTAACTGACGTAGTCTGGCAATCTAGTTCATTTCTTCCAGGCAAATCCGTAAGTTCCTTGGGAAACCACCTGGCAAAATATCCCAAATTAGTTACCTATTGCATTTAGAATGGAATTCTGAATGCTGTGGAATAGAAATATTCATAGCTCTGTTCTCGGTCACACAGTTCTGGTGTGTCACACCTTTCACATGGTCTACTTAGTATTTGTCAAGTGCTTTATTAATGTGAAAAAGCTGCCCTAGGGATGTGGTAGAATTTCACATATCTTTGGCAGACTAGGCAGATTTTCTTATTCTGGAACTGCTGATGTGAGAGAAATGATATGAATAAAAAGGATAAAGAATTGCTGACATAAAAAGATGGGGAAATTAAGAAAAAAACCTATTGTTTGTACAGGCTTCCATATGATTACACTTCAAAGACAAAGGAAAAACCACTTAGTGATTGGGGCGGGTTTAATATTACCTTTTCTGTTCAGGAAGATGGTTAAGCTGATCTGCTGAAAGGGTGTAACTCCCTGAATATGGAAGAGAACTCAAAATTTCTGAAACACAGAAAAATTATAGATTTACCACAAATAGCTATGACTCCACAGAGACTCCACCTTTCCTTTTTGGCAGTGGACAATATACTACATACAAATAAAACCAAAGAAACATAAAGTTCTTGAAAAAAATGCAGACAAATATAGACAGCATATTCTTGTTCCTAAGTTTATCCTAAGGCTCCAGGTGACAAAAACAGGGAAACATTTGTTTCAAGAGGATTAAAATAATCATGAATTCCGCTCAAGCATCAACCTGCACCATGTTTCTGTTGAAAGCAGAACAAAGTCAGAGAGAGGTCACAGTCACTGCTAATTTATTTACTTGTATGTTTTTGGAGGTAAAGAGGATGATGGGAAAGGGATTGTGAAAAAAAAAAAAAAGTAGTAAAGAATAATACACACGAAAGAATCAAAGGGGTAGCTAACTTGATGTTAAAAGGACTATAGGCTGGATTTACAGAAAGACTGTAAAGACACCATGGGCTAGGGGAATATTTTCTGTTCCTAAAGTTTGTGGGATTTCCTGTTTGAGTTCTGCATCTTCCCATGCATTGCTGGGAGTTTTCTGCAATTAGCTGCAATTTGTTTCTTTTCACATCTGGTACAATTTCTAACTCCTGACTCGAGAGTGTCTATGTTTTTAGCTGTTCTGATATGTCAGGACTGCATTTCTGCTGCATCCCACCTGAATGAGTAGGACTTCAGAGAACCCACAGGCTCTCATGGAGTGCAACTAGGGTAAGAAGATAAACAGATGTGCAGCAGACAACAAAGATGGGTTTGCCACATAGATCCAACCATTCGGAAGTGGCATCACTAGCTCCAAATTGTTATGATCCTTTGTTATGAAAGAAGTAGGCTTTAACAAGTATTTGAGGCATCATTTTGCAAAGAGTTTAAGTGTGTGTTTGACTGAAAGTGTTGAATCACAGAATGTGATTGCCTTGTCTGGGGTCTTTGTCTGTGGTTCCAGGGCAAGGGGAACATGTGTGTGCATATGAGTATGTGTGTAGGAAGAGGAGGGCTCAGCCAGTCGGTCAGATTTAGTGTATATCTTGGCGTATGCATTGTGTAGTGTGTTGTGAATATTTTGCAAATGTTGATGGTTCTGTGCATATAGAGAAGCTAGCATAAGACAAAGTATAGTCCAACTATACAGGGTATGGGTACCATTGGAAGTTTCTCATTTGATATTTCCTTTCATGAACACAGACATCAAACAATACAATCAAGCATAGATATAACAACACATAGTAAAACTCTGTGCGAATGGAAATGAAGCATGATTTCTAATAAATTGTGTGCTCTCAGAAAAGGTCTTTACACTGTGTGAGAAGTGCCATGTGCCAGTTTTGTACATTCTTACAAACCATCATTTCCTAGAGGTGGTCTTTGACTAAAGGTCTAGAGAAAAGGGTTTTTTCCATGCTTTCAGACAGATGAAATATTTTCCTTCTGGAAACTACTGGGCACCACAATGTCTTCAGAAAAGTGTCTTAAAAATTACTTTCCACTTGGTGCCACGTGTATCATGAAGGGTCTGTGACCAGCTAACCGTGATCCTGCTGTTGCTGAAGAGGAGCAGCTGGATGACACATGTCCAGTTTGACCCAGTTTAGGAAGCACATTGCAGATAGACATTCCTGTGCAAAAGAAGCATAGGCCATCCATACCAGATAGGCTTGAGGTGATGGGGGCATGCCTTAAGCAAAATTCAAGAAGTACCTACTTCACCTTTAGAAAATATTTTTTAATGTTGTCTCATGACTGATGCATGTCCAGCCTCCTCAACTTCTGCCCACTCCCCATCCCCACAAGCACCTCTTCCTCAAACCCTTTCAGACATATACCAACTCTAACCTTATCGCTGTTTATACCCCTATGACATTGTCTTACTTATCTGGGTCCTACCACAATCTTCAAGCACTCTTGCGATGCCATAGTGTAAAAACAGACTCAGAAGCTGTTTCCATAGGCAGGCTATGGCAGAGGAACTTGCAGGGAGGAGGACTGGATGGAACAGACTAAATAATCCTGGAGCACTCAAACACACGGGGTCTGTACAGCCATTTAAACTGCTTGAGCTTTAGGCCAGCTTTGTGTCAGCATTTCATTTTTCTCATAGAACAGATGCTTGTTTTTTGTTGTATCTTCCATATTCTCTCAGTATTTCACAATTAACTCCATTCATGACAAATAAAACCTGACAGAATTCAGTGCATGGGAGACAGATGTAAATGAGCAGCATTGCTTTTACCAGCTATATCTGCCTGAACCTCAACAGCAAGCTGTCTGTCAAACTCTGCCATTAAAAAAAACCCAACCTCACATCTTGTGAGCCAGTGTGTATGTGTGTGTGTGCTGCAGAGGCCTGTGCTAGAATAGCAATTGTGCTAAGCAGGGAAGGAGAGTGCCTGTGGTAGAGCAGCTGCTGCAACTCAGTGCAGCTTCACTTAGCTTTTGCTCCTCCCACAGCAAATGCTAAATCTACCTTGCTAAAGCGGAGTTCCAACCATGAAGATACTCCCCGCAGAAGAGGATTATAAAGTCCTGTGATGAACCTGGAATGAAATTTAAAATAGCCTGTGAAATGATTGTGCTTTTCTTAGTCTGCTTTGGGAGGTTTTGTGAAGGAGATTTTACTTCTCAAAGTGGTATGTGTAATCTCCCGCGGACAGATCCCAAGTTGTCCGCTGTATAACAAATGTAGATGGCTGTTCAAAAGGAATGTGGTCTCCTTGTCTGGGGTCTTTTTTTTTTTTGTGGTGCTGGGGCAAGGGGAGCGTGTGTGTGCATGTGAGTATGTGTGTAGGAAAAGGAGGGTTCAGCCAGTCGATCAGATTTCATTAGGTTTCTAACTGCCAGCTTTAGGCGAGTGGTTTTGGAATATTACTTGGGATCGTTTCAAGTATTTTCAGCTTTGAAAAGCAAGTTGTTGTAGTTTCTAATTAAAAGAGAGGAAAAAAAGGCCCCTTTGTCAGTTAATAAATAATGGTCATTGACACTTTAGTTCAAAAAAACAGGAAACTCTGGAGCTTTCCTTTCTCCCGTCTCGGCTAAGGCTTCCTGGCAAGAGGCAGTGTCCCCAGCAGAGGACCACCTGCAGCTCTGGAGCAGCCAAGTTCTCAAGCTGAGATAGAGGAATTTTATACATGACCATGATGTCCACTTCCACTTCAGGCCATCTTGAGACCAGATGCATCTGAACTTTCAAGATACAGAAGTGCAGGGTGCCAGATTTGCAGTATAAAACACCTTCTTTTAGCATTACTCAGTGTGTGGGATCCCTGGCTGCTTATTTTATCCCTCCTAGTATTATAAAAGAATATGGATCTTGCCAGGTTTAGTAGTTTCATGTAAAGTACTGACAAATAACCTTAGATGGCAAATTCCCTGGGAGCTATCTTATGCCTGCAAAGTACCATACACACTCTTACTGAAGTATACATAATGTAGTCTCGAAGATAGGAAGAAGATATGCTTAATATTTCTGTCAGTTCTTGCCTCATTCATGTCACTTAGTCCATCATGTGAGTTATGCTACCCAATCCACTGATGCCAATAAGAAGGATCAATTTTCAAGTATATCTAAGCACAGACTTCCTTGCTTTGCAGCAACATAGTTGGCATGGCTATGTTTTTAAGGATGCCTACCATAATTTTATTCTGAAAAGTGTGACACCAATGTAGATCCGAAAGCTGCTGAGGGCTGTTGAGTGAGACAAATTTCCCCATAGGTGTTCTTTTCTCTTCCTAGTGCCTGCAGAAGAAGCCTAAGCTACGAAATTATACACATCAACTATTACTTACATGCCTGAAGTCATATGAGATGAATCTAGACCTTCTCCCTAAATTACTATGGAAAATTCTTACCCTTGCCTAACACCATCAAAATTATTTCATGTAGTTATTTTAGTATCTTCAGAAAGCTTGCAAAACAGTAACACCTTCCTATCTTCTCCAGATACATGGAGTTTGAGATTCTCTCTATTTGATACTGCTAAACTGAAACTACAGATACAATTAATCCTTGGTTTAACCAAGGGAATAGGAAGTTGATGTTATGCTAGTTCTATACACTGTCCTAGAACTTCCTATATGTAGGTGTCTGGAAGTTTTATGTGCAGAGATCTGCAGAGACTATAGATGAAATTAAAACCTATATTAAAATTAACCATGGGTAGAGAGAGCATGACACTCGCTGGCTTTTCTGTAGGTCATGTGAGAGTAAGCATGGCCAGAAACAACTAAGCTGGGCATTTTACTTCAATATGTGAAAGGTGGGTTAGTAAAAATTTCTCTGGTCTTTCACTTTTCTTCTCTATTCTGTTTCTGTGATAATGATCCAAAAATTTTTGAAAGGGTCCCTTCACAGAAGTTGTATATGGCATCAGTTTTTCATGTGACCATCTCAGGAAACAACTGTAAGAGGTATATATGGAAACAATAAAAACCTACTGGGTTTTTTTTAAGGGAAGTACGATGCCATCCAAATAGAATCCACCATCTATGGAAACTTTCATTAAAAGCTTAACTTGTAGTCAATAAAGTATTCAACAAAAAGAGCCCTTGTTTTCTAGTGTAAATGAGAATCCTGTAACAAACACATGAGACAGAAGCCTACACGTGAAGATAAAATAAGATACTTTGCAATGGATGCTCAAGAATAGTTGTTTCATGCATCATATAGCACTGCAAAGATACTTATATATATTTTCATGATATTCAGTAATATGCCTGTACTTTACAGGAAATGCAGAACTTCCTGGGCAAGAACAAGCTTTCCATCAGCTGCTGACTGTGATAAACTGTTCCTGCTCTTTTTCCTCTCAATATCTTTCAGCTCCATGTACCAAATCCCCAGCCAATTCCAGACCACATATGTAGGGGTCAGGAAAGGGGAGAGAAAGTCTTCCTGCCTGGTTGACATGGGTAAGAAAGGAGGTTTCAGGGTGCTTTGTGGGCAAAGGGTGACCTGAGGGAATTCATTGCACTCCACTGCCAGGGGAATCACAGGCTCACCTATGTGGAGAAATTGAGATCTACAGATGGAATTTTGTCCCAGCTTTGAAGGGTTACAAATGTGAGTGGAAGACACTGACAACCCGTAGGAGACCTACAAAGTAATTTTACAAGAGCCCAAACCCTTAAGCACACCTGGTGTCTGTCCACTGTGGTTAAACTACTATTTTCTATCTTCCACACAAGGAAAATTAAGCTCTATTTATCAGAATTATCTCCATGTATGTACAAGAATACGATTGCTGAATAAGAGGTCAACAGAAATTCTGGAATAGCCTATAAAGAATGAAATGCCTTTTGAGAAAGGTAATGAGGTAATAATATTAATTCAACAAAGGGGCAACAGCGTAAATGGTAAAGTTCTATCATGGGTAAGGATCTGGCTATAAAGCTAGAAGAAATAGCCAGCTTTCAACATGGGAAGTGATTATTAATGTCTATTTTTAATGAGTTGAAAAAAACACAGCAGTTAAAAAAATTAGATGTCCCAGTGTGATTTAGATCAAAAAGAAACATACTCCTGAAACTGTCAAACTCAGGATCAAAGATGGCTTGCATTCATTTCAGATGGCTAACTTGTTTATTTTTTCTGATGTTTTCAATTATGTTATTGAAGAAAAAGGTTTCATTTTAGTTGCATTGAGTAATAGAATCACCACTGTGCTTTTAAGTGAGGGATTAGTTTATGTCTCTTAAACCATTGTCTTTGGTGATTTTCAGTGCCCAGACCTGCTAAAAACCACAGCTGCCACTTATCATCTGCCGACTTTTTTTGTTTGTTTTGATACTGGTGGGGAACCCTGTGAAAGGGTCTTTAAAACATTTAGCAGGGTTTTAGATAATTAAGTTACAGAGCATGGCTATTATGTAAGTACTCACTACTTACCCAATAAGTACACCAGGCTTGATAGGTAATACCTGACACCTACTGTAATTGCTTGTTCTTAGAGATTGCAGAGTAATCCAGAAAGAATTCTGTAGTCACTCTACATTAACATAAAACAGGAGAGGCTGCAATGTGTACATTCCTTCTCTGATAATGCGAGCATAACAAAAAAATTAAGTAGGTGTGCCACAGACCTGTTTATTTCCAACAATACAGGCTGGTTGTATCAGAGCAAAGACGTCAGACAGACTAGTGTGGAGGGCAGTCCTGGAGTAGTACAGCAAGTTCAGACAGGTACAAATAATAGCGAAACATATTTACTGCATTTCAGGTGCACTAGCTGAAAGCTTAATGGACTTAAAAGGACTACCCAGTCATTTCCAAGGCTATTGCAGAACAGGGCTGAAATGTATTTTGGCCTGAAGAAGGTATTTCAGTTTTAATAGTTTTGGGGGATTTATCTGTGGTTTTTAAAACGTATTTCTTTTATCAGTTCATTTGTTTAATTTGTGTGTGGTACTTTATAAAAAACTAATCTTTTTGGCATAAATAAATTATCTTAGTTTTTCAGGTTATATAATCAAAATTCTTAAATTTGCCTATGGAAAAGAAACATAATTCATTTAAGGAGAATGATTCATTGTTAACTGTACATCATCAGTGAATAAAAGCTATCAACTATAAAAGTTCCAAGTTGAATTCTCAGAAATACTAGGTGTAACTCACTATTGATTCTTTAATTTATTAAGAAGAAAATGTTCGTTTCATGTATCCCTTGACAATAGCCTTCCTGTAAGATATTTACACCTCCTAAAACAAACAAAGAACAGGAAGCAAAATAAAAAATCCTGTGCAATATAAGCACAGATTAAATCCAATAAGCAGCTCAGCTGCAAAAAATAATTCCATTAATTACATGTTTACAATTTACTCATGCTGCCATAACGCTGCTGATGGGTCAGCAAAGTATTTTGAGAATAGTTTAGCTGCACTGGTTGAAGTGTACTGCTAGGTTTCTGCTGTACTATAGTGAGGAGATTCACTGAGCAAAGATGCATTCCTCTCTCTCTTCAGATAAAGAGAATGAACAATAGCAAATGGAGCAAGGGACTAATATTCTGACAGTTTACCTGGAGTGAGCTGAAACTTCTGCTTAGCACACAGCGTAGGAGACCACACTTTCTTATAGGAAGGTGAAGGGATGGGAACAGGAGAGAAAAATATGAATAACACTTTTGAGGAACTCAGACTACTTACACTAGCTTTTGTGAATTGCAAGAAGTTCTGGAAGTCTAACTTCACTCCATTTCTTAAAATCAGACCTAAAATGAAAATATTGCAAGTGTACCAATCTGGTTAGCCATAGTATTGCCAACAATTACCTCATACCTCAAATCTTGGCCCAGGGTTTCTATCTGCACAGGAAAAGCACTTTTTGCTCTAGGCTAAGCCTTTCAGGTTGTTCTCCATGTTTTTCATCTAAATGCAGTCTTTTTACAAGGTTCCCTGATTTGATTCTTTCCGTATGTTTTCTACTTGGCTTTTGCACAATCACCTGATGTTGCAGGGCTAGGTTCTGCCCCAGGTGCCATCAAAGAAAAGAGTGGGCTGTGCCCCACCTGGTGCCACTCCCTGACCCTGGGGCTCCCAGCACTTTCCTCCTCCAGATGTTCTACTGCACTGAGGATGCAGTGTCACCCTTGCTGTCCCTGCAACCTGCAAAGAGCCACTAGAGCCATCACCCTGCCTCCTGTCTGGCCTGAGCACACTTGGAGGATTGAGTCCCAGCTGCACGAATGGGCAATCCTCAACAGCCAAATTAGTGCCAGGCAACTGATAGAGTGCATTTAAATATCTGAAGCACAGGAGGCTCAGAAAAGACAGACAGATGCATGTGAGGCAACTTAAGGTGGCCAGTAGGGAATTCCCAGGCAAGAGCAGGATTTAGCTATTTTCTAAAAGATGGTTCATCTACTAATTTTTTAGTAGAGAGACAGAGGATTCCTTTAACATATACTTCACAGCCACAAATAATTTTCAGAAGTAACGTAGATGCAAAAGTGTTGTTTAAAAAAGCCGAGAGGGAGGCTGTCACTGTAGCTGAAATAAAAACACTGAATCCTTATGTTCAAGTCCTCCTTACATCTGATTTAGAACACAGCTTTGAAATAAAATTGCTTTCCTCCCCAGAAAGCTCCTTACAAGTAGGCCATAGAATAAGCTGAGCCAATTCTTTGTTGAAGGTGATCAACTTTACACACATTAGTAGCTGTACGATCAGAAGCTGGGATCTAAATATAGTCTTTTTCACACTCTGTCCGAGGTCAATGAATATTTAAGTATTTTTTACACAGTAGAACAAGAGAGACTGAGAGGATATCAGCTCTGAACATCTCTAGCCTTGCAGTTGTTAGAGGATCTAGGTTCAAATGACACAGAGAGATCAAGCAGAGGAAAGATCTGCATTTGGATATCGCCGTCCTGCATAAGCCCTCTCAATATTGACTGCTTATTGATGAAGCACAGGGGAAGACATGGCCTTTAATCAGTGTGCTTTGCTTGAAAAGCATCACATAAATAGTTTCCTAAAAGAAGTTGAGAGGGAAGGCATATTAACATATTTCTGCAATGTGCTAGAGTTCAGTCATGAGTTACACGTTTACATGTTTTATGATGTCAGGATCTAGACAGAAGCATGCAAGAATTTAGGCCCTGAAGATTTTAAGCATCAAATGAAAGTCAGGAGGGAGGATGAGCTGAATGGACAGAATAGTAAGTTTAATCAATCTCTCCAAACTTTCTTAGCTTGAATTTGTAACAGAAGAAAGATGTCTTGATTTGCAGTCACTTGCTCTGGTGAGAAATTGTCCTGAAAAAATATCCATTTAACCTCTAGCAAGAACTCTTCTGATTTTCAAGGAAGAGGAAAATCTCAGCAGATTTATAGAAAGGCTACATCTTATTTGAGTTCTTTGGCTGCCATATGTTAAAACTATACACTCAGAAAAAAACCCCACAATATTAAAAGCCACATAATTCAGAAGGTAGGAAATGGTAGATTTAAGGGCTGTCTTTGTAACAATAACCCAGCTGTTTTGTGCATATGCATTCAGGTAGGATCTTAGATCACCCTTGCCTTATCCAATGCTCGACATGGATGGGATGTCCCTAATAAGCAGCTATTCAAAAACTTGTTCTCTCTTTGTGTTTAATGTGTGGTACCCAGCCATATTTGCTGCAAACTGTTTAAATGCTAGTCAAGACAGAATTTTTTTTTTCCTTGCTTTTTCCTGTGATCCTCAGGACTGTAGCATCTGTGTATTTCCCAGCTCAGTGGAAGCTAGGAGCACACAGCAGGCTCTGGCATTGTGCCTCCAAATCTCCACTGACAGGATATTGGAGGACCTGGACTTCTTCAGCAGAGCTGTTTCATTACCATCCTGTACACTTAACAAGTCAGCAGGTCTTGGAAGCAACTAAATTAGTTAGCTAAAATCTCTATTGCCATATATACATGGCGGGGGAGGTGGTGGTTGTTAAGATTACTCTTTTGCATGTTTCAGTTGCCAGCCTTAATAACGTCATCACAGCTCAGTAATTTTCTAGCTTGCTTGTTTTTCAGGAGAAAACTTGAGATGTAGCTGATCCAGGATGATGCCTTCTTTTAGCTATTTGAGGATCCCTTTGGGACAATTTTCAACTCCAAGGTCCTTCAAAGGGCATCGTCTCCATACCTTCACATGGATAATAATGCTTTCACAGTTGGCTCTTTTGCAGTGCTGCCAACAGCAAAGGAGACAGACTGTCCACATGATCACCTCATAGCTGCCACTCACAGCACCTTCCCTTAGCTTCAGCAAAAAAATTGTCATCATCATAAAAATACTCATCAAGCAGCAGTTTAAGATCCCAGCACAAATGAATTTTCCTGTCTTTTCTTGCTGCTTCAGATCAGCCACACCCATTCTAACTACTTGATTCTTGTGAAATATTTGTGATCCTTTAGCACATGATAAAAGTAAACTTTATGGTTTATTTTGTTTCTGTCAAATCTTCTCATGTTTGACCAAAGTACCAGAACCTATACATTTTACTCAGTACTTTTCTTGACAAATGATGAGTGAACTTCAAAAGGCAAAGAGACTTTGCATCTTTAAGCACCAATCCAAAGTAGAGATGCTCTGAAGAGCCCACAGTTTTTTTCCAAAAAATCTTTCTGAAGGCATTCAGGTTTACAATGCTTAAAAAAGAGTAGTTAAATTGTATGGTACATTTCACTTAAAAACAGTTGCTTCTTTAGGATTCTTTAAAAAAAGCATGAAAATAGTTGTTTCCTCAGGGTAGCTGAGCTCCAAGTACAGGTGGCGTTCTCTCCTCTGCCTGTGACTTCTGTGTTTAATACATGAGCAAACTTAAGACAGTGGCACAGTTAATACTGACTCACAGTTTACCTTAGCCTGTGGAGTCACGGTGTGGTCTGAAGAAGGGATGGCAACGTGGCCCAACCAGGGTGGTTGTCCCATGACGGGAAAGAACACTACAGAGGGTCTGGGCCTACAGTCCTCATTGATTTAGGTGGATGATTCTCTGTATTCACCATAAATCATTCATAAATGCTGCAAATTACTGACAATTAAAGCTGGAGTCCTGTATATTCTTACTTCTTGCTATTAAGATCCAAAGAGAAATGAAGGCATGGTTCCTTGCAGATGGATGGGGAATGCAAAACTGAGCCAGCGTTTGGGACTGAAACGATTGTGTGTCTTACAACAATTTTGGGAGGCTGGGCTTAATCTGGAATTTTCCCCATAGTAATTCAATTTGTTTCTCTAAGTGATTTGAGTGACCTTTTTGTGGCAACATTCATGTTGCTATGGCAAGGTTTGTATTAATATTAAAAGGTACTGTCCAATTGCATGCTTCCACTGAGACATACAAACACTCGAATGTGGGAAATCTGCCAAGATATTCTACTCAGTTCAAAAAAGGAATCTATGGTTAATCATTGTTTTGCTCAGAAGGAAGCCACAAGAGATACATTTGTACCTTATGTATGCACCACTCTTCAAGCATTGGAACAGAGTAAGGCCTAAAACTGCACACAGTTGTTTGCAAGTATTACAAAAACATTTGAAAATACAAATGGCCTGACAGGGTTTTTTTCTAATTACAGCTGTCTACATGTATTCTCAAAAGAGGAAGAAAGGCAAAGCTCAGAAAGATATCTTTTCAATCTGTTACACCTAAGAAAATTCACTGACTTTGTTGGATATTCAGAACATTTGGAAATGTGTCAAAAGCCTATTAAACCAGAAAATAGAAAAAAAAAAACCTCACGTTTTTATAATTATTCTAGCAGGTTCTTTCCAATGTTTGAGGATCAAATACTGTGTTCTTAACTCTCTGTGATCCCACATTTAAGACAAAATATTTTTCAACATTACTGCTCTTTAATCTGCACAATTTCTGTACCGTACTTTCTTTAGGTTTACATGAATACCAGCCAGTATATGTGGTTGATCTATGGATACATTTCATAGAAGTTCCACAAGCAATAAAAGATTAAACAAATACCAGATTCAGTTAATTGTTTTTGAGAGCCACAAAACCCGATTTTGAATTTGACCTGGAGGCAAAACTCTGGGTAGCACCCAGATCAGTGATGTGATGGATGGCAAACACTTCTGTATTTACAGTGGCACAGTGCCCAGCCTTTGTACTATCTGTTTCCTCCTCTTCAGAGCTGAAGAGGTCTTCAGTCATTTTTCAAAATTACAGTCCTCAAATGACAGCAGAACACCAGACTATAGCTGAGACATACATGTCTCCAGCATACCCTCTTATTTTGTGGGAAATGTCAGCCTCTAGATAATGAGCCCCAATAAGCTCTAATTAGCAGAAAGACTCATTATGTCCCTAATAACAGGATGGTTAATTGTAAATCACTAGATGAGGTCATTATTTTCAATCAGATTCTTCCATCAAACACCAAAACTCTATAGCTAAGAAAGCAGAGACTTCTTTACAAACCACTAATTCTTGTTCACTCCATAAGTAGCTTAGTAGATTTCACATGAAATATGAATAATTCTATTTATCTTATTTCATAAATTTATTTTATAACTGTTCCAAAGAAAACTCTTTTATGACAGTGATTTATAATGTAACAAACTTTCCAGTATATATACATGCTATTGTTGCAAAATGAAGATCCCTTTTTTTTTTCCTTACTGTTTTTGAGGAAGTGAATATTTGGAATGTGAATAACTATTTCAGTCCCACTAGCAATAAGGTTCAAAAGCCCTTTGGCTAATCCAATAAACAGTTCAGCAACTTTATGAGCCAGTAGTTTCTGCAGACATTCTTTTGGATGGCACCAGAGCTACAGGTAAAGAGAACAAATCTATTTTATCTTTAGGTAACAGACTTTAGCTATTTTTAACAGTTACTAAACAGTGAAGCTTTTTTCTTTTACACTATTTGATAAGAATGCTTTCCTTAAGAATTCAAATGCGCTTCAGATGTGTACTATCTAGAGCACACTGAGGAATGAAACTCTTTTTAAATGCACAAAACAGATGTAAGAGTGCCACTGAGTAGTGTGATTCAGCTGTGGTTTACGGAGAGCCAAATGGGTCTGTGCTAATACTGCTGTTCCCATGCTTACCCTGTCCTTAAGATTTCAAATATAAGTGTCTACTAACATCAACTGCTGCATTAATTTCTGTTATGCTTTGCTAGGAATTGAAGAGAAATCAGGTAAAGAGAGATTTTCAAGTTAGTGGGAGGATGGAGGGTGAAGCCTACTAGTTTTATTCCTAGAGAGTATCTGTATACAAAATAATCCTTGCTGTAACAGCATTAATATCAGTTTAAGCCACTTATTAAATTTGTTGATAAACAATTTTTGGCTACCTACAGCCTGTGAGACATATATATTCTTTTTATAACTTACAAGGAGATTCTGTCTAAGATAATTGTTTCTAGTTTAGGGTTTGAGGGGCAGTTCTGCATCAGGATTTTGCATTGTTAGTTAATAATAATGCTATTTAATGAAGCTTCATTACAGTGACTTCTGCTGGGTTTAAACTTCTGTTAACTGGAGTTCATTGTGCATTTCTTCTGCTGTAATGGTGGAGAAACCAAACTTAAAATTATTTGTTTTCAATAAGAATGACAATAAAGGAGGGACACAGAGAGAAGCCCTCACCTACTCTACAGCCCATGAC
>JAVSBS010013644.1:0-20303 GCA_033124195.1 Coracias cyanogaster
CAGCCGCTCTTCATAGGGCATGTTCTCCAGCCCTTTCACCAGCTTTGTTGCCCTTCTCTGCACCCGCTCCAGCACCTGAATGTCCTTCTTGTCCTGTGGGGACCAAAACTGGACACAGTACTCAAGGTACCCTAATGTGGCTTGAAGGTAAATGGGATAGTTAATCTACAGGAGCAGACTCTGCTGTTGTGCCATTGTCATTATCTTATTGTCCTTGATGGTTCACAAAACTATCTGGAGAAAAGCTAAGAGTAAAATGTTGAGTTTTGATGATCTATGGACTTCCTTCTCCTTTCCAGACCTCAGCCTCCTGACTGGCTGAACTTGAAATGGGCTGTAACCTCAAGCCAAGTCACATTGGGCAGTTGAGGTGTAAACCACACCACTCCACTGCTCTGCAATTGCTTGGACGAGTAGACTCGATGCTAAGCACGTGACAAGCTTGCTACCCACTTACTCTGCGTGGCATGAGGCGTCTTAGAGGGCTACACATGTAGAAGGAGTCAGAAGAGCAAGAATTAGCCCCTGCTAAGGGCAGCTAATGAAGTCCTTGACCTGGAGGATGTAATGAAACTGAGAAAAAATGAGATCTGTGACTGTAATACAACATGCTTGAGGGATGGATGTTGCTTGGTACTCCTACAGATCAATTAAAAAGGCTAATGGATGTATAGAAAAATAAGTCTGGATCATTTTCATTAAAAAATCTTTTCTTACATGACTCAAAACTCAGCCGTAAACTAGTTCTGTAGATTGAAATTGGGCCTATGAAAGCATCTGCTCAAGAGGAATTCAGTAAACAAGATGCCCTGATTAACTGAGCTGGTTTCTCTCCAGAGACGGAGCAATAGTTTCTTTTCTCCTTGTGCAACAAAATAGTCCACAAACCTTGAAGGCAGTGCTCAGAAAGTGTGGTCTGGTTCAACAGGAATACAAATCAAACAGAAAAATACATGCCAACATATTACACTCTGAAAAACAGCTGTCACTGGATACGCCGTTAACTTGCTTCTTATTTAAAAGGCTTTTTCCTATGGAAACTGTTCTACTGATTGTGTATAATATACATATACCTCCCCTAAGACTACTTATACCCTGAAGGACCTACTGCCTGCATGTCTATTACCCTTACTCACAGAACATGCTTTTCCAATTATCTTTATAAATACAACACCGCATACGAGCACCTGGGATAAATATTATACCATTTGTATACGGGAAATGATGATCTAAAAAATTTGCCATTAAAATATGTTTTATACATCCTTTTCATCTGCTTTTATTTCTTTTTACCAGCAGATGATCTGACATACACAGTAAATATATATTGTCTGAAAGGCTATGTTTCCTTCCTTTTATTAAAAAAGCACTAGTAACCCCTGCCTCAGGCTAGAGTGAAAGATGGAAAGGATGGTCTGACGCTTACAGTACTAGCCGAAGATATGATAGATATGCATGGGAATCCACACTCTGCAACACTCTTCCTCTGAGATCTCAAGCAAGTCATTAGTTTCAGGTCTCCATCAGTAAAAGAGGGATAACGTCATTTCCCCACCTCACACCGCTGCTTTATGGATACATACGTGAAAGACGGTGGCATGCCCAGATACCCCTAGCAATGGGACCATAAAAATACTTTCATTTATCAGATGGTTATAGGCCTTGCTGTAGTGGGGTGAGGGGGATGGTGGGGGGGAATATTTGCCCCTTGATGGCCCCATGGCTCCAAGAGAAGGAGGAAGAACAGGAATGGCTGGTGAGGAGTGAGTGCTGCAAAGTGCTCCTGTCCTGTCTACTTGGCAGGTAGGCTGGCCAGGCAGTGAGGAGAAGGGTCCTCCACTCAATAGGGCAAAACAAGGTCTCCACTCCTAAGCATGAAGAATTCAATCACTGATCTTTGATCCAGCAATTAATCCCTGGTGTTCCCATGACTCCTTGTCATTGCTGTAATGTCAGGGACACTGCCCAATCCTCAGAGGGTGCTCTTTGATTATAGCCTGGACTTGCTACCAAGAAAAGCTAAACTTCAAGTTAAGCTCTTAGCAAATGAGGTACATTCAAGCAAATAGTACATCCCATGAATGGCCAACGCTGTTGTCTAGGCTCAGCAGTTACCCAGACAATAACCTCAGTGGGATGAGTGGTCTGGTTGCATCAGATTCTCAGTCTGGGACTGAAGATGTGGCACTGCTTTTTTCACCATCTATGTGATGTGATGCAACACAGCAGAGAGCTTGAGTTACGGCATCTCACAGCAGAGAGATGCAAACTCTGTAGCACCAAGATGAAAGCGGAGATGCTGCTTCATCCTAGCTAGCAAGAAAATTCCCACCAAGCTTCCACCTTATAGCTTTCTGTGCTTAGTTACAGTATCTTTCATTATAACTACTAGGACAGTCAGGTTAATGCATACGCAAGCAAATATGCTCTCACACAAAATTCCTCACCTGCAGAGAAGCACAAAGAACAGAGAAGGCTCCAAAAGCTGATGGAATCTGTTACATTTCAACAGCTCCATTCAATGAGCAAAATGGAGCCAAATACGTAGTGCAAATTATATTAGAATATTAGGCTGGCTAAGACGTTTGGCTAACATCCATATTTGTGTATCAACATAGGTAATAAAATGATCAAATGGTTCTTCTGAGACCACCTTCAGCTCACACAGTCCATCTGCAGTCACACACCATGGATGCCGCATGCTGCCTACTAATCTATCTGGGGAAATACTTCGTTAGGCGAATTACATCTCAGGTTCGTTTGTGTAAAACGGTATATTTAATTAAAATATTACTTGTTTCAACTCCAGCTATAACTGGGATCATATCCAAGCTTCAGTCTTATCCAGCATAAGCCACACAGCAGTAATGCATTAAAATGTATAATATACACTTAATTAAACCATGCAAAGTTTCACATTAACTGCCTGGATGGAAGAACATATGCTTGCCTTTTACCATTTAACAGCTATATTTCTGGAATGATAGGAAAATCTTTGTGTACCTGTTTTTACTCCTTTAAATTTCACAAAACAAGTTTAATCTCCACTATAGTCCTTGAAAAAAACGAAATGAATTCTGGAATTATTTTCTGCAATGGCCTTGTAATGCTTTATATTGTTAAATCCTACTTTTCCCAGACAAATTCTACATAGGAAAAAGGAAATGGTGATACTGTTTTTGGCACACGTAATCTTTTCGGGGGAAAAAAAGAAGGCCATCGACCTGCATCTCATTTTGCTCCAATTGTCTTAAAAGCAAGAGCATGCAACAAAAAAAATGGCCTACCTCTCAAAATCGATGGATGAGTTGCTTTATTTGAAATAGCTGAATAAATAACACCCTTATTATATTGTATCAATACTGCGTAGCCGGTAGGCTTTCAGTAAAGTAGTAGACAAGCAGTTTGCTCTCTGGAATTGATTATTCATCCAAGGACACTGTGCTATGATTATGAAATATTCCCATCCCTAGAGTTATCACAAATGTACGAGCTCCCAAAATTAAGCTGGACATTTAAACACTGAAAACCATATTGCAACATCAATTTTTAAATAGACTGCAATGGGGGAGACTCGCTTCAGAAAAATCAATGCTACTATATGCCCCAACAATGGTGGTGTTTTCTGCCCCTTCTCCCATGGGCTTGTACTATGTGGTGGGTCTACATCTCTTCCACCTCTGTTTTTGTTTGGAGCTCAGTGATGGTGCTAGGCCCTCTGGTGCTAATCCAACAGACACTTAAGTACATGCTTAAAATTAAGGTATGTGAGTAGTTCCAATTGCCTTCAAATACAGGAAGTTAACCAAGTGATTAAGTGCTTTGCTGGAGTGATGCCAGAGTGCTCAAAGGAGCACAGGATCCCATCCTTTATCCTTTATTTGGAAAGCTTCTCCTCATGTTTAATTTAATGGAAAGCAATGCTTAAATGATAACAACTTCACATTTACAGACCTCTAATTAATCTACTTAATGGCCTCATTTCTAAGCACCTCCCTATCTCACAACATACATACCTGGTAAAAAAAAAAGCAACCTTACCTCTGGTTTACAAATGAAAAATCATATGCTTAGAAAGTCTAAGCAGAGCTTGCTTGAAAACATCTGAGTTAGGGATCCCCAAAGTGAAGTTCGTGAGTCAGCTGCCATCCCTGAAGAGACCTGCTACGGCTACATCCCTTGAGCATGATGCCATTCATCTGCCATAGAGCACTTCTGTGACACCTTAGTCAGATGTTCTTCTGCTAAATAACCTTCACAAACAAAACTTCAGGGATGCCATTTCTTCAAAAAAAATGCTGAACATAATGCTTTACTTTTCTTTATACCCTATGCTGACAGAATCCAAGGGCCAGACCAGGGAAAAGAACATATCCGCTGCAAGAGCAAATCCTGCCCTACCTAAAAGCCAAGCAGGAGGCTCTGAGAAAGGAATTCCCTGTGTCCTTCCAGTTCAATACATGAGGGCAAGTTGGGTCTTTGCATCCATACACCTCACTGGACCTCACTCACGGGACATGTGAGGCTGTAGCCACATCTGAAGCTCTCTACTAAGTGCCATATGAGATGGGTTTAGAGCTGGGAATCCTTTCTTAGAGCTAGGAAGCACAACAGAGCGTGTCCTCAAGGTTGGTCTTGGAGATTGGGGTACGATAGCCACAGCTCTTGTCGGTGCTCCTTCAAGTCTTATTTTTTTCCTCCCAGTATTTTTCAAAGCAAAATGGTTAG
The DNA here is from genome assembly GCA_033124195.1 of Coracias cyanogaster. Lineage (NCBI taxonomy): Eukaryota > Metazoa > Chordata > Aves > Coraciiformes > Coraciidae > Coracias > Coracias cyanogaster. Next base: position 4,729 of record JAVSBS010013644.1, read on the forward strand.
ATGATTGTGTGAAGTGGTGACTGAAAACACATATCCTATCCCACAACTAAACACTCAACCCAAGCGACTTCAATGAGGGGGTGTCTTACTTATTTTTTTGAAATAGAATTAATTTTTCTCTTTTGACAGCAAATTTTCCCAGCTTCAACTGGAGATTTCCACTCAGTTGCCTATGACCTGACCTGCTGACTCCTTAATAATGATAGTGTTATACCCTATAACAAAATAAATTATCCTACCATAATTCCAACTCCATTTCAGTTTGCCTCTATATCATCTCCTATTGTTTTCAAGTGCACCTTCCACCAAGGCCACTTGCTTTTTTCCCAGCATTTTTCAAAACTACAGAACTGCAAACATTCCCTACTGATATATGCTAAGAGCGACTATGATGAAGACTTCAAAGAAGGTCTTCAAGCCTGTGGTTTTGTTTTGGTTTCTTGAACAAAAAAGTATACTGAACAGTTCAAACTATGCACTTCTACGTGACCCAAAGCAGAGCTGAGTTGTCTTGTACAAACCTGAACACCACTGAGAGTCCCCTGTGAATGACAGACAGAACTCCTGCTCATGAAATACTTCAGTCTAACAGCTATAAAATTACTTGCTGCCCATTAATAACTCATCTAGCCATTTTAACATTACCTAAGCATTCAGCCAAAAGAACTCTAAAGATTGCAAACGCACACACAAAAGGCTCTGTGCCATTCCTCCCACTGCTGAATTACAGGACGTGGCCAAGTTACAAAAGTCAATGTCTTCATTCTGTACCTTAGAGGGTCTAGCAGAAATACTATACACGCACTCCCTTTCCATCCAGCAGATATTTGCCATTCCACAGAAACCCGACAAGGAAAAAAAATGCAAGGAGAGCTTATCAATTAAATATTGATTGGATACCAATTTCGAGCTACCCTATGCCTCTCTCAATAAATCACCTTAGCTTACAGAGCGCAGAAATCTCCGCATTCAGTAGGAGACACATGCTAAGCAGTTGGTTTCTGGAATTAACTTGACAGCAGTGAGGGCATATCCTCAAACCACAGGCATGGACACAAGTGGAAGAACAGCTACTTCAGCATGCACTGTTTTGACTATATGGTCATATACACGGCCAAATCTTAAATCTCCTGCAGATTGGCTCCTACATGGAGACACACGTAATGTTCTTATAATGAACAGCACCCAATGGAGCATTTTCTAAGTAAAGCACCACTAACAAGCTGCTTTTTTGATTGTTGTTGTTGCCATTGTCAAAATTGTTGCTTCTCCCTATAAGCAAGAAAGAGATCAGACTTCATCTTCTCAATCTACAGCTGAAATGAGAACAGCATTCCCCAAATCTAGAGCCAACAGAAAACATATAATCAAGAAAAACAACTGCGAAAAAGATAAGTTATTTTAATTACCTTCAGAATTATACAGGGATTCGCTCTCGTGTACATTATAATCCCATTGCTTTGCAGGGTTCGCAGACGGAGAGCCAACTTGAATTCTTCTTTCTTGCTATTTTCAGAAACCCGGTATTTAATGTAGCTATTCCCAGCAAAGCTAAGGGAAGTGTGGCCTGAAATAACCATTTTGAAAAGACACATGTTCTTTTAGCGACACATGAAACAATTCCTTAGCTGTCAAGTTAATTAAAGAATTTACAGAGCTAATGAGAATGACTAGGAAGAAATAAATAAACCCCAACTTTGATGGGAAAAGAAGTTGGCACCTACTACAAAAACATACTGTATTTTTTTGTAAGTTATTTTTCAGGGGATAGAGGAAAGCTCTGTCTCTCTATATTTACATAAAAGACAGGTTTCTCCAAGTATTCAGCATTTTTAAGGTCATACACTCCTGGAGGCACCTATCTCGCCTCACTGTTAACAGAGAGTCAAAGACAACCATCCCTGTACGTCAGGCAGTTGAGTTATGCGTATTAGGTTGGCAGGTCAGCCAAACCCTTGCAACGAGTTCCCTGCAACCACTGCCCAGGACCAATGTGATACAGCTCTGTAGCTGCTGTGTTTCCACCAGGGAAAGAGCACGTGTCCTCTGTCACGCAGCCCTGGATTCACTGAAGTCAACAGAAAGCTCCACTTCACTGGCTTTCCACCTGGCTCTTTATATGCCAGAGAACAACACAGCTGCAGAGAACTAACAAATGTCTTCCAACTTTCTTTTTGGGGTGGTGTAGTGTTTTCATTAATAAAGATTGGAATTTTGGCAATCTAAATAGTAAGCTGAAGAGTTAATTAGAGAGCTTTGCCCATGGCAGGAAAACATCTGGCATAACAGTCTCTATGAAAAGTCCTGTTTTCTCAGCAGCCTGTTTTACTGATCTGGGATTCAAGGAAGTCAGTGGGAATTTTTGCAGCAGGAACTGGATCATGGTCTTCATACGGCCCCATAGCTACAAAACAGGTATTTTACAGGGCTTACAAACAGATACACTGAGTGCCAGTGTTGGGAAGGGTTAAGCAGTACATCTTCTGCTAAATTCGGTGGCACCTCTACCTACAAAATGAGAATGGCAGCAGTTTGCTGTTCAAGTATATCCCCCTTTACCACTGTGACGTGCACCTGAACATTCGCCAAGTTTTCCTGGTGGGCACTGGCAGATGAACGGTCTCCGGTTAGCTTCATACCCCACACACTGCATGTCCCCTGGACACGGCTTCTCCAAACAGGGATCGTTAGACCCTGGGCAGAGTCCTCCTGCAATAAGTTAAAACACTGTCAGGGATGCACGGTGTAAAGCATCATCTGCAGCAATACAAGAGTAATGAAAGACAATTACTGATCTCACACGTCAGTCCAAGCAAAGAATAGCTTAATAACAACAAAAAAAAATTAAAGCCTTCACAGATGGAATGTCCTTTGGACAAGTACGTAGCAAAACCGTTACGGTTCTTCTTCAAAGGCTGCCCAAAACCCCATGGCAACGTATTAGAAAAACCGACTATTATGAGCATTAACTGGTTTATAATTGGTGTTGTGACTCTCAGGCCATTCATTTTCTCACAAAGCCTCCTGTGCAGGGCATTTAGAGATATGAGGAAAAAAATGACATGTAGTTACACACTCTTTTTATCCCAGCACACCCATGAGAAGCAAATTTAAGGAGGCAGAGTGCCCTAGAAGATAAAATAAGAGAAAGCCATTCTTGGGCTACAGAGATTTTTCGTCCTCACACTGCACAGGACGTGCTGCAAGCCTGATCATACAGCATAGACAAACTTGCCGTGGCTCCCTGTTCCTCCTGGCATTTCTGAGATCTGACATCCTATTGTGCACCTTGCCCAGGCTGCCAAAACCTATCCTTCTTTCTTCTGGTTGTCACTACACAAGTCCCCTTACACCTGGCACTGCATATGTCCAGGAAGGGAAAAAAAAACCAAAAGGGGATTACTTGCTCTGGACACTAAGAGCTCAAAGTGAAGAAATTTTGAAAATCAAAACCAATTTGACTATGTTACTTGTGATTCCCTAACTGAAGAAAGTAGAAGCTTAACATTCTAAATAACCAGCTGCAATTTATAATCATAAACTGGGCAAAACATCCATGTCCTTTTGTATTTGGGGAAGAGCATAATTTGGATAAAATCACTTTGAATGCTAGTGTCAGCACTTTCCTAAAAAAATTCCATTAGAATGGAATCTAATCTTGCCCTGGAACAGGTGAATTCAGAACTCCTACTAACTTCATAAGGGAAGTAATCCAAAGGGACAGATGCTTTAAAATGCTTGTGTGACACAATTACATTAAGGTTCTTTAAAATGTACTAAATTCTTAACACCTATCAAGCCGAGCATGTCAAGGGCTTACTTTAAAGCTTGTCAGTGTCAAAAGAACTTCCTGCATTCCACAGGGCTTGGCTAAAACTTCTATATAACTTCTAAACCGGTGTCTAAATATATCTGGGGTTTTTTGCCCTCATCTTAAAACATTTGCAAACACTGTTGACAATAACACAAAACATGATACAACTATTGCTGCTTAATATATGAATTCTCAGGAATATATGCCTTCTATAAGCCTTTTCTTGGTTGCAATCAGGAGCTTTGTAGATGTAGGGTCAGCTTTTACCTTTGGACATCTCCATGTGGCTGCTACGAAAGAAGCCTTTAAGTGCAGAAAAAAGGCCCTCCTGCCCTTGCTTCTGTTGAATCGCAGCCAAAGCTTGAACAGAGTGAAAGCCAGTCGCTGGGAATGGACAGGAGTCTCTTGTTTTGCTTATCAAATGCATTTACTTAATACATGCAGGAGATGATTTTAACAATAAAAAGTCCGCACCTTCCTACTCATCGCTTTCTAAATATCGGCAGTTCTTGTTTATTGCAGGTCCCTTATCATGTTCAAAAACTACTTTATTTTTTGAGCGTATGTATTTGATTCACAATTTATAAAGGAAGAAATCAACCTGTCATTGAATATATCTCTGAGAGTAATGAAAGAAAGAATCTTATTACTCTCACACTTCAGTACAAGCCAAGCAGGGCTCGTAGTAAGCATAGTTGAAATTACACGGCACTGCAAGTATTTTCTGGAAAAAGAAAAATTACTACTGTAGGTTTCAAAGTGGACACGGGCTGACTACAAATATGGCAATGACTGTAAATGTCTTGCCTGATGTACAGCACAGTCAATTTAATCTTTAACATCCTCCTCTCCTTTGTCAAACATTTGTTTGAGAGGTCTATGCAGTAAAGGATTTACAGTACCGCCTGTAGCACTGTTAGAAAATGATGCATGGCAATCTTTATTAATCACTTTAGTAGGTAACATTAACAGGAATAACAGCTGCAATATACAGTCACACTTTAAGTCTTATAGAATCAAGAAATAAGTGTCATTTAATAAGATTCTGTACTGCGGAACTATATTCTATTTAAATGTAAGGTCTGCAGAATTCAACAGAGAATATGATGTTTCCTATAGCTTTTTTTTTTTAAGGAAAAAAACCCATTCTTTGGAATTCAATGGCAAGTAATAATTATTTCTGAAATTATAACAGGTGGTTAAATACTCTGTAGCCTGCCTTGTATTTTCTTCTTGGTTCTTTCAGCTATTTTAATTCATTCTTATGTGACAAATACACGGCACCATGCTGTATGCAGAGGATAGCTCTTCTCTGAACACACTTAAACCTTTTGTGAGGCTGCAATTCAAGGGAGCCTCTGCATAGCCGACAGACAAGTCGTTTGGACAAAAGCCCCACAGCTTGTCAGTGTGCTGCAGAAAGGGGCACGGAGACTTCCAAATGTGGTTTCACATCCCCTAACCTATGACGGTATCTTTGACATGAAGCAATAAAGCAATGGCTTACTTTGCTATCCATCTCTGCCAATTTTTTTAGCTGATTCAAACTTTGATTTGTACTTCAGAATCATCCCTCCACAATAAAAAAAATGCATGGAAAGGATCTAATATATTTAGTGCAACTGTGGAGATAAACTAAAGAACTGCTTTTCCTGGCAGGCCAAGAATAGTTTTTTTCTGGTAAACTACAAGCAAATCAACTTTTTATTCATCCTGCTGCAGCAGGATTTCACAGCTGTCACTAAATTTCTAAAATATTCAGATATGGGAGACGAACTGTTTTATACCTGTCGGTATGGTTATAAGTACATAAGCCACAAATCTGCATTATTGCATTGCTCTAGCTAACACGCATTTTCAGGCTGATTTCACAACCATACAGAGCAAAACTGTGAAATTGTTGAAGGTTACGTTGTCCATATCAAAGATTTACAGCCCGAGTTTAAATAAAATTATTCTAACGTTGTTTTTCCACTCCAAAGAGCAGTCTATTTACCATCCAATAAGAGATTCAAGAAATGCAGATTTGAATTGATCTTTTTTTTTTTTCTGTAGGGAAGTCCAGATAATCTATAGCATTCCCTTGAAACTCACATTAGTATTAATAAAGCCATACTCTCCAAGGTATCATAGAGACACGTGAGCTAGCATCAACCAGAGCATGGCAGAAAAAGGTGGAATAAACCCACTTGATTTTGACAGATCATCTTCAGTTTAATTCTCTAAAAGAAGATAAAATTATTCCAGTCTCCCTACTAGTATACTGAGGAAGAAAACACTCTTCCATTGCAAAATGAGACATTCCTTTAATTCCTGTCCCTCCAAAGAAGGATCGCTTCCAGGAATGTATATGTATTTTGAAAATTGAGTGCCTCAACAACTTGAACTTGAGCCTTGTGGCATTTGGTGTTTTTCTGTAAGCCGATTCTCCTGAACCTGTATGAATGTTAAAACGCATCTGTTACTCTCGCTTGCAGTAGAAGCTTGAAAAGGGACTCCTGAAGGCCAGAGTCCCAGAAGGCAGGCAAAGCAAACTCCAAACCGTTACTTTGAAACAATCTACAAATTAATAGTGGGGAGGGAAGACTGTCAACTAATGAGCTGCAATTTATTTTTCTTTTTGGAGCACTGTGACCAGGTTTTTTAAGTCATGTTCACTGTATACATATCACTGCAGACACCAAAAACTTGTTCTGCACAAGTCAGCCATGGGTTTCAGTTAGCTCAAAGTGGAAAAACTGTCACACTGTACGTCCTCACGAATCAGATTCTGTTCTAGTTTTAGAAGAACTGAGACGCTTGGCCTCTTCCTACTGCTCCTTGATCACAGCTTCCCTAGAGGCCCCTTCAGTGATAACAGCAATTCCCACCTGCCCTGAGTCCACAGTCATGTCCCCACTTCATGCTTCAGCTCTCTCATATTTCATGCGAGATTGTGCATTATCAGGATGGGCCTTAAAATAGGGGATATTCCCAGGGAGAAACATCTCTCCTTGCAGAAGTGCAACGTTAAAAGGACTACAGCCAAACCAACTCTATCAAATTTGTCTGCAGTTCTTTGTTCCCAAGCACCTTCTTCAATCTTCCTGGCTACCTTGTCAGGACAACTCAAAGCTCATTAGTGAATGCAGGCTTCCTGAAAATGGGAAAAGTGGTGTCGCACACACAGGAATTAGGCTTTTGATGTCCAATCCTGCAAAACACCCAGGTCTCTTTAAGAGGCCCTGTGCTCTGTGGAGCTGAGGACACAAACCACCTCTGAAGATTAGGTCCTACATAAATAGCGCGTCATCACAGTCCATGATTTCCTACAGTCAGAACATTCACAAAATGCTAGAAGGAGCTCCATAAAGTCTGAACTGCCTGGTTTCACGAGAAAGTGGTCCAAGACTGCTTTCACTTGATTAAATAACGTGGATGTGCATGTCTGCGCTTTCGCTGAACACTTCTGAGTCTATTAGAAAAATTCTTTCAACCTATTAAGCCAGAACCATGTTAAACACTTGAAATGGAATTCATCTCATCTAACTTTAGGGCATGATTCATCCGACTGATTTTAGACATCTAGGGAAAGATGTATCACATCATTAAAAATACCTCATTCTTTCCACTGTCTGCAAATGGGGCCTGGAGTGACCAGCTGAGCTGTAGATACATACCCACATTTGTCAAGATGATTTCAATCCGGCCCTCTCCCATAAACATATTAATGTAACCTCACTTTTCTAAGATTGTGAGGCAGAACAGCTCTGTAGTAAAGTTGTCCCAACAAAACCTGCTTCTCGCTTGCACCTTTGTCTCAACACAAAATAATCACTTTGCATCATGAAAAAATAAAAATACAGAATAGATTTTTGCTTCCGAAAAATTAGAATGTAATGAGACCTATTTTACACGAATATATTTATTCCAGTCCTCCTGTCTTTATTTCCCACAAGCACTGACAGATGTTTGCATACCTCACGCCATGGGATGGGAGACTGGCAATTGTGTAGCTCCTACAGCCACACTGAAACAAAGCCCAGTTTGTTCCAATATCTTTCATGCAAACACAAGCAGATGAGCCAGAAATCTAAGAAGACAATCTGCTATTGGAAAACTCCTTAGTTCAATTTTACTGATTTTAAGGGCTTAGATTGATGCACCTGAACTTTTGAACTTACCCTTCCTGAGCTGAGCTGCTGAACCTCCAAAGTCTACCCACTCCCTCCTTTACAGTCTCGCTGCATCTTCACGTGAGAGAACTCCGTTTGCTCACAAAGGTAATCTAGGTAGGTTATGCACAGCTGGCATGCATAAATTGTGTATATCTGTGACATCTGCCAGTGGGAAAAATGCTCCAAGTATGATACATATTTCAAGATTGAGCGAATTAGTTCAAACTCAAGCTTTCTGGGTCATAATTGAATCAGATGTCTGGAAACATATGCAGTGTTTTAATGGCTTTGTCATAATTCAAGCTATTAATATTTACTGGACTGGATCATGAAACTATCTTTGTAACAAAGGGAGTATAATACTTTTATTATATTGATAATACCTTGCTGATGCTGTGTTGTTACACAAGCCAAAATAAATTTATTCTACTATTTTGTGTGCTTTTTCCTGACATGCTCCATTTACGTGCATGAACGAGAACTACTGATCAAAGCAGTATTTGCATTTTTTAAACTCTTTTACCAGGCCTTGTCATTAGCCTTCATGAAAGCAAACCTAGATATACTAATATACCCTCAGAAGTCTGTGTTACGTCCTATGTGGTAAAACATGGTGTATTTACCTAAATACCAAGACATTTCTTCTGGCTCCTTTAATTAAAAAGAGCAGAAGATGCTGAAGCATTAACTAACATGAAGAAAGGCAAAGCATGGATTTTCTACTTCCCACTGAGATCTCACCTCTGCAAGGAATAGGCACCAAAGCTTTCACCTCTGTGGTAGCTATACATGTAAATCAGCAGCTCTGGACACTCCTACAGGCTGGATGGTGGGCTGGACATGCACAACCCCACCCCAAGTCCGGTGGATCACCTATGGGTAATCAGCACACAGGGTCTTGAACGGGAACTCTGGGAATCCATCCAGATTTCCAGCTGGACCAGGACAAGCTGCCCGTTACAACTGTTCGCATACAGTGGTCTTCAAGGCCATGATAAATGGTGCAGAGGCTAGGGACCACAGACAGTGTGCAAAACCACACTGCCTCTCCAGCAGCCTGCTCTGCTTTTTGAGGATTGGCTGGTACATGACAGAAAAATTTGGAAATCGCTGTCCCAGCTGCATTTTTGCACAAATTTTCTGTGGAGGGAGGAAAAGGGAGAGAGCTGCTGGATCAGAACTGTGCTGTCTTACAAAGTCCTTTTTTTACAGCTAAGCTAAGGGATTATGAGGCAGATCCACTTACTATTAGTATCCGAAGGGAATAATACATCATTATTGACTTTAGTAAGTAGTGAAATGAAATTATAAACAGTGAAAATTTTGGCTGCCAGAAAAGCAATTTCGTACAGTGAGGGCTATCACTATCCCCATGGAGATGAGGATTTGTGACTTCTTGGTAGGAAAATGAGACAAAGCTGTGACTTAGAGAATATAAAAGTATTTTGCAGACAGTGCTCCTGCACTGGCTCCTGGACTCGTCTGGAGGATACTGCAGCATTGTCCCTTTTAAACCTGTGAAAATCCTTTATTTCAGAGCCTTTCATGCGTAACAAAACACCAACTGTTGTTATAATAGATACATCTGTTTGAAGCTTACAATGCTATTACTTAAAAATTGACCAGACAGCCTGCTCTTGAATGTACCTCCGATACAGAATTCTGGTATTTTTTCAGGACTGAACTTCCATGGCATTATTATTCATGTGCCACCAGAGACAATGATTTATGGTTCCGTTTTATACAATTTATGCCTATTTTCATCCCCGCTGAAGCTGATGGTAAGACATGAACTCCTGCTGACTGCTGTAGAGACAAAGGTTGGTGGTTACCGAGACACGGCTGCTGAATTCTTGCACTGCTCTGTGTGTGTGCTTATGTGTGCGTGTGCACTTAAGATGACAAGAGACTTCAATGGATTGATTTTACAGCAAATTTTGCTCCCCACTCTTAAATGAAGTGGAATGAGAAGCAAATAGCCTGGTAAACAAAAGGCACAGGACTATTACTGTAACTGCCTGAGGTTTTCTACTCCAAGTGCAGAAGCACGAGGAAGATTGGCTCTCAAGTCTGTTTGTCATACGTGCCCATGTGAAATCTCTGCCAAAACGTGCAACAGCCTGAAACCCACCAAAAACCCACCCCATCACCTACTGTAGCATTAAAGGTCAGGAACAGCGCTCGCTCGCACTTAATAAAATACTTCACTGGTTTCCATGCCTCCCTGCAAAAATGGAACTGGAAAAGGCCTTTCCACCTTCACTGTGTAGGTCAGGAGTCCTTTTTGTTGGAGGTTGCTAGCGTATCACTGTAGACCAGGCTGTTCTACTATGGTCACACTTCAGGTTTATTCCAGGGGTGGCATGGAGGGGGCGGAGAACCGTATCCCTCCCTCTCCTCTCTCTTCCTCTCCCCTTCCTTCCCCTCCCTTGGAAGTTGGTTGATGGCTCTGATTATGGAACCTCCAGGAAAGCAGTCTTTGTTGGAAAAGGCCAAAGTTCATCAACTTCCATTTACATCAGTAAACACGAACAATTCTTCCTGAGCCTCAGAAATCAATTCCCACAATACATCAGCCAGTCGTGCTCTAACAGACTGAATTGAAATGCCCCTTCTAATCTGCATCAGAGGAATAAAACCGATCCTATGGCATAATGCACAAAGATGGGAGAGGAAGAGGGAGCGGTACTCACCATTGCACATGCAGCGCACATTCCTGTAAAAGCGGGGGCACACAAAACTAATTCGTGCTGTGCTATAGGTCATCAGGGAATGGGAATCAATAGATAGACTTTGCTCACAGTGTTGCTCTTGACAATCCAGTCCAGAGCAATTCTTCTCCAAGATAGCAGAAATACGAATCACATTTTCCAAGTGTCTCCTTGCATTGGTAAGCTTCTGAATCAAATAGGCAGGCTTATAGAACCCACTGTTGTGCATCTGAACCGCAAACAGCATGTCAAGTTGACTGCTGCCTGCCACTGGCTGAATACTGATGATGTGTAGGCTGTCTTGTTTTTGGGAGAGTACTGCGTTTCGTAAGGTACGCCTGAACCCGTGCATGTGAAGGCCCACAAAGTCTTCGGGGGAAACGTTCTCAAAACGGATGGTGACTGTGTTCTGCAGCATTTCTTGTAGCAATTGCTCAACGTGGACCACAACATCGATGGGTACCTGGAACCGGCCATCACTGACAGAGACATTCAGGACATACTTGCCATTATCGAGCCCTCCAAGAGCAATGATCTTCCCATCGTGGCTGTTGACCTTGAACAAACTTTTCTGTTCTGATTTTAGCGTGTATGTGAGGACATCATACACATCCTGATCTGTGGCATGGATTTTCCCAATGACTCCCCCAGGAAAATCATCTTCCATGGTGACAATGAAAATCTCCAGTGGAATAGCAGTCGGTTTGTGAATGCTCTCTTCAATAACCCTCACCTGCACGTAGGTGTGGGAAACCTGCTGAGGCTTCCCAGAGTCCTTTGCCTAATGTAATTTAGAAAAAAAACAAACCAAAAAAACACAAAATAAAACACACATATAACACAGCCAACAACCACAACCTCTCGCTATATATATTTTCACAGCATCAGGAATTCTGAAGACCTCTCAAAAGAGCTTCCCAAATGCATTTGCAAAATACATATGTAAAGAAACGTCTCAGCCATTTCTAGCAGTGGAACTTACAAACTCTTTAGGGAAGCACAAATATCTCATCTAAGTGGATTGCAGAGAGAAATGTGTCAGCAGAATGTCTCATTACTCAAACTGAAATGTTCCCAGGATCCCATAGCTATCACTTGTCCTCTTCACAACAGAGCCATTTGAATGTGGTATATTCTGCACCAAATGGAATGTGGGCTCACTTCTACCCTGGAAAAGAGACTGAAGTCCAGTGAAATACCAGCATCAGTTTCTGCATTGCTTGGTGTGCTCTCAAGTGTTTCAGACCCTGCTTAGTTTGTGTGGATGTGTCCAGAGTTTTTCTACACTGCTCTGTACTACTCTACCTGAAGCAATCAAGAAACACGCTTGACATAAATTAAATTTATTACCCTCAAAAAAGAAAATAAAGTGCTTGTGCTGTTACCATCAATAAGAGCAGCACTGCACTTGGACTGATGACTGTATGACCCGGAGCACGTATGATAGCATCATTTGCACTTTTTTATAGAGTGTAAGAGGGCAAATACGACAAAAAGCCCAAGGCCGTCTTGACAGAAAGGTGTGCAAACTTGAATCACTGTCCTTTCCTGCACTAAGAAAAATGTTTCATTGAAGTCACTATTGAGATATACTGCTCCACACATTTATTTGCTCCAGAGAAGAACAGAAGACTAAAGTACCACTGGGCAAAGATTCAAAGCACACATCCAAAGATCTCCATATTTGGATATGGGGAGGAAAAAAAAAAAGCAAGATTCCAACGGTAATATGGACATTAGTAGGGAAGTATTAGTAATGCTAAGACACTCTAAAAATCATCATCCTCACTCCTAAAAGGGATGTGTAGAGTATTTAAGAAAAGATTTTATGTATAAGTGCGCACACATACACGTGTACCTGCACAGAGATTACATCTCATTCCACTTTCAATTTTAACATTACTTTTTAATAAATCTAACACAGAGGAAGAACCTGACGGCAAAAAGGAGAAAGCAGCACTCTGGCACATATGAATGGAAAGAAACATTTCTACGGTCTGTAAACAACAGGAAACTATAAAATATGTTTTCACTGCAGAAATCCCTAAAGAAAATAATACTGGGTGGAATTAGGCCTCCACAATCCAACAGCATGATTTTGTGAATATGTTGGTGCATCTCAGACATTGTGCTCTGCCTAATATTTCATTTATATGACATACTTGGATTTATATAGCTAGACGATGTTGATCAAATTTAATTCTCATGCCCAATTTTGGCTATACTGGAACTTAGGCTAGAAAATTGCCCTCAAAGTAGGGTGTTTTAGGATAAAGGCATGGTGAGAATGAAGGGTGAGGGTTTTTTTTATTTTTCTGCAACGCTCCAAAAATAGGATTCCGAAATGTGAAGTAGCAAGATTGTAAAACTTCACTTTGATTTGAATTGTTAATTAGCTTCAGAGCTTGTATTTTTTGAATTGTAACTAACTGGTGGATGTTACTGCTGTGAGCAGCATTAAATGCGCTTGTAAAGGAGCAGACAGGCTGTATTTAGAGAAATTAATCCCAGCAAAGCAAGAGGGGGAAGCTTGCATTTCAGATTTAGCTTATCAGACCACATCCCATTTCAATGAAGAGACGTAGTTCATTCCCTAGACTTGCATATTTACTGAATCCTACTACATTTTCTCTGGTAGGTCTGATAAATGTGGACAAATTACTTTTGGATTTATAAGTTTTTTTGTAATCAAAATTGCCCTGGTTACAAGGTTCCTTGACAATGACTCTAAAGCTAAGTTTGAGCTGGACTTCTATTGCATGTCTTATTTTCACATTCTTTAAAAGCTAAGTTGACCTTGGAAATGTGATTTCATGAATTCTTGGTAGGCTTCCAAAAATTTATGATTAAATTTATGACTTAAAAGCAGAAGCGATTTTCCTTCCTAGAACAATATTTTGCTGTCACTCGTTCTATAGTGCATTTATATGTATATAATGCATTTTTGCTTATTTTCCTTGCTTAGCAACAGAAAAAAAACGATGAAAATCTTAAATCATAACGGCCACTGCTCAGAAAATCCATTTCATGCAGAGGAAATTGGAAAGGTGGCTGGCTACCTATTTATATTTACATGAAATTAGGTTTAAGGACATCAAACGAAATATACCATATTGTGCACTCGTTAACTGAAATGCATGTTATTTACTCGTAGAATACAGTCAATTAAAGCCAGCTCATACAGGCAATGTACAGATGACCTACCACTCTGAGGGTTTTTTGTTTCAGAGCAGGTGTAAAAAGAAAGCTGTACCTGTACACAGAGCACATATTCGGTTGCGACCATGTGCTTGAAGATGACTGCAGATCTCAAGACGCCGTGAGGGTCCAGTGTAAACTCCTCCTCTTCATTGCCAGTGAGGATGGTGAAGGTAAAAGGGGGGCCATTGTGAAAAGAGTCTTTGTCTGTCACTACCAGCTGCAAAATGCTTGTGCCCACTGGTTTATTTTCCTTTACACATATACACAGCGTATAAAGAAAAGGATTAAAATAATACATATCACAATCATAAAAGACTACAGTTTGCTATTGAGAATATTCACCTGAATGCTCTTTGCCCAAGATGGCATGTCACAAACAGCGTTTATTTGACACTGCTTATGCCCCATGGACAGGTAGCAGAGGTGGAATTACCCACCACATCTCCAGGGACTGATGAGCTCTGCCTGAGCTCTGCTCAGACTAACCATTAAGACTTGCACCCTGAGCAAGGTGTAAAGAAGGCAAATTCATCTCTGCTCAGACTTTTTGAGGCCAGAGTACCTGGCGCAACAAGGATGAATGGTAAAATGTGTGACAGATGCTGAGGTTAAGGAGCCTCAGCAAACAGAGACTTACCAAAGACTTAAGAAAGACATGTTTATACTTTCCCTTAAATAAGATCATGTGATATATCTTTTGCAGATAAATCATCAAAAGCTACTTAAATGAAACCAAATGGTTTTGTATTTTAAAAGTCAGAGAAGGTTTTGATCTGCAGGATGAACTTACTTGAATTACAGCTGTATAGTTAGCTGGAGTAAATACAGGGCTATTGTCGTTTACATCAGAAATGTCCACGTTGACCGTCACAGAAGACGACAAAGGAGGGGTGCCACTATCTCTTGCTTGGATAACTAATGAATAACCAGATATCTGCAAAATGGTAAAAACATTAAATCATTGTGAAAGCAGTCCTACATCTTAACTGGTGTTCTTTACATCCAGTGCACCACCTACCATATCCTAAGGAAAGCCGTTTGGCCTTATTACCTACCCTGCCCTTAACATAACATTATACTGTTTATTGCCACACTGTGTCCCAACTTCTGTTTTATCAGGCTATCAATAAACATAACAGCTTCACTGCATTAATATAACTGTATGAGATGATGCATTCCTGAAACAAAGGGGCAGACAAAAAACAAACGATGGATAATATCTAAACTCAGCCATTACTACTGCAGCTAACATTTTCATCTCTCCTAGGGATATGTGACCTGATTCTATTTATTTTAGGGTAGGTTTCCAGGATATTATATAAATTGCTTATTAGAGTCAACCTCAGTTTGACACACAGTGTTTCCAACACAGTGAGGGAGTACCAAGAAAAAAATCACAGGCAGTTGGCTTAGACGCACAGGAAAACATTTGGGACTACTAGAGACAACAATCTCTGTGGCAACAGGATATTATCCACCATTCAGTAGAAGATAAGAGTTTTTTGAGCCTCCTTGCTTGCCGCAGACACAGACTACTCAGTGAAGTGTGGGCAGTTCAGTGCAGCACCCGTGGGCCCCCTGCCCACGTATGTGCCCGGGCGTGAGGTGCGAGTGTATGTGACCTTTTGCAAAAGCTCTGTCTATGCACAGCTTATGGACGACAGTTTCATTTTACAAACCGCCTCCTTATGG
>JAVSBS010013644.1:20313-40091 GCA_033124195.1 Coracias cyanogaster
GGCAGCCTCCGTATGTCTTACAACTGCTTTTTACTGTATATCGCTCCCCACTCCCCATGGGAAAGCTCCTGACACGTCTGCCCATGAATCCTTCTACAGGGAGCGAGCAAAGGGAAAAACGTGCACCAGATAAAACATCCTGCTCCAGCTTCTCGGTGCGGGCCTAGCGAGGAAAAAAGCATGTCCCTGCAGAGGGGAAAAACATACTGTTAAAGGGTCTTTTTCAGTGTGGGAAGGCAGCCACCAGCTTTCTATGACTCACAAAGGGAGCAACCATTTGAATGTGATAAGTCAGTGAAGGGAGATGTGAGTATTCGTCATCCTCAGGACCTTGGTGAAAGGTCTTGAGGATCCTGGGGTAACGACACGCAAGATAGTCTGCATAAAGGCAATATCGATTATAGGTTGACCTCTACAGCTATACGCAGCTCTGTGTGTGTGTGTATGTGGGATTTGCTTGAGCAACTTCTGTGAAACCTTATGCGAATCATTACAGTTACTATAACCAATTATTGATTTTTGTTCAGCATTGTTAGTTAATAAGTTTTGCCAGTTTATAAGTACTGTTAGTTTACAAGTTACTACATTAGTGTTGATATACTCAGATTGCTGTTACACTTATCTCAAAGGCCCAAGGTTGCACTAAGCACTAGACTGAGATCCCAATAGCCCAAAAATCCTGAGGCGTAAACTGGTGACCTGGTCTGGGACTACGGGTAGATCAAACCTTATTCTCTGAAGAAGTCTGGAGTGAAAGGGGGTCTATTCTGAACCTTGTGACTGCACAGGAGGGCCATTCTTCCCCCCTTGTCCATCTCCAATCCCTATGGCAGTTGCTTTAACTCAATTCCAAATCAGTTTACTGTGCCCAAACAATGATTTACATACACATTGAAATCATACCACAGATATAACTAAATTGTAATCCTATTACTTTCTTTAATCAATTTGCCTTACAGCAAGTAACATAGTGACCTTGCCATCAAATTGAACCTCGATTCTTTGCTGTACCTTATCAAATTACTGAACATTGTTAATAAATTGTATTGCTGCTTTCATCTGAGCGAGGTGCATTCCACTCATTTTGCGGCAAACGGAGCCTTAACTGGAATTCTATAACAAGTGCTTTAAGTGAAAACACTCATCCACAACAGAGGAAATCCAATGCCATTTGAAAAATAAAAGCCATTTGGGTTGGAGGGAGGAGTACAGGCTAAGCGTATGAAATGAGGGCTCTGCTAGGATGTGGGACCAGCCTAAAGAAAAAGAAAACAGTTTGGGGGTGTATCAGGGAGGAGAAAGACTGCCATTTGATGGGGACATAGTGACACAAGAGGGAGGAAGAATCCTGAACTATGGCAAGTCAAGAAACTGAGGCAGATAATTTTTTTTCCCCCTTTCAAGCTGTAATTACTACTGCTAAAAACAAGACTGAGAGTTTTGTAGGATCTTTCCCAAATTTTGTGCATGTTCACTTTCATTTTAATGTATCCCAGAAAGCTACATGGCAAAAGTCATGGTTTCTACGTGATTACAGTTCTGGAAATGAGTTTCCTTAAGCCATTGAAACCTGGGAGTCAGGTCATCATCCCCTGCCTTTGGGGATCTACAGCAGATGGGGCATCATGTATCATTTTCCCTGAAGGGGTTGGGAACACCTGGGTCTAGGAAATGTGCCAAGGAAGCAAAGAAAAAGACAGTATCACATCTTATTTTAAGCAAAGAAAGCTCGGAAAATGCAGCTATAACAGAGCTGGCATGAAAACATGCACATACATGTTTAATGGTGAGGGTGAACATGTGTGTCTGAAGGTAGTTGCACATGACTGCACTTCAGAAATAAAATAATAAGAAATTAAGCCTGTGCCATTTAAGGGAAGTATGTTGCAGCAGATTTCTAACATGCCCAGTCATCGTTACTTCCCTGTTGACAGTCCATGTTAAAGTCATTCTGCCACCAAACACGGACCATTTAATGCCGCCTTTGTGATAATATGGAGAGGACATTTGCCACTGTTTTAAGCATCAGCCCTGCTTCCAGCAGACAGCTTTTCCAGCTGAGCCCATATTCTGAGGACAGAATGTGGAACTCTTCCCTTATGAGGGAACACCTTCCTCATGAGGAAAGACTGAGGGAGCTGGGTCTCTTTAGCTTGGAGAAGGGGAGACTGAAGGGTGACCTCATTAATGTTTATAAATATGTAAAGGGTGAGTGTCAGGAGGATGGAGTCACGCTCTTCTCAGCGACATCCAATGATAGGACAAGGGGCAATGGGTGCAATCTGGAACATAAATATCAGAAAAAACTTATTCACAGTGAGGGTTACAGAGCACAGGAACAAGCCGCCCAGAGAGGCTGAGGAGTCTCCTCTGGAGACATTCAAAACCCGCCTGGACATGTTCCTGTGTGACCTGATCTAGGAGATCCTGCTCTGGCGGGGGGATTGGACTAAATGATCTTTCGAGGTCCCTTCCAATCCCTGGCATTCCGTGACTGTGATTCTGTGAATCAGCTTCCCCAGTTTCACGGATGCATTGCTCGGAGGCAGGAGGCATGGATTTCTTTCTATGTTGCAGGACTTTTGAAGCCACGTAAGCACTCTCCTGCCCTGGTAGTAGCACAGGCAACCGTATTTGTTTTATTTCCACGAGCTGCTAATTGCTAGCTATGGCAAAACAGTGATAAATCACCCCGAGTGAATAATCTAGTGAGCAAACAAAGCAGCAGAATCTGTTTAATGAAGCACTCCTTCAGTTTTGGTGCAGCCTGGCCACTTCATAACATCACCTCCCCAGTGGCATGTTTTGCAGAGCACTAATTAATGGCTGAGGTCTCAGCTCGGTGCTTGGTGCCACAATCTGGAGTATGTTGTAATCACTCTGTTGCACAAGCCGCTGCACGTGTGTGCTTGCACACGCAGGAGAGAGGAGGCAGCTCATTAACACAGCAACAGCTGCCGGTGGCACCACAGGAGAAATCCAGGGTTGTTTTTTTTCCCCTGATCTGGCCTCAGCAGCTGTGTTGGTGCAAGATGGGAACGTAAGCAGAACAGTTGGCTTGTAGATAGGATTGGGAAAAGGGCTGGGGTGGGAAAAAGTGGAACAATATTAGAAAGACCTGTGGGAGCATCTTAGGCTGACTGTTGCAGAGGATAAAGGAGCTTCTTCAAACCGAGCTAGCAGTAGAGTTGAGATCAATACACATCTGTAAGTCATTGTAAGTTAAGAAGTCCCATGTCTTACCCTTTCTCTATCCAATTTCTTTTTAACCTTCACGAGTCCCAAAACAGGATCAACCGAAAATTCATTGTCTTGATCCCCATTCACTATGGAAAAATGAATCTGGCCATTGGAAGGACTGTCCAGATCTTCTGCTATCAACTTTTTTGAGAGAAGAGTAAAAATTAGCAAAACAAATCTTAAGCTGTCTGTTTGATACATTAATTGCTCAAAACCCCCAAAAGTAAGACTTCACCTTCCATCAGACTCGTTACATCAACAGCACACCTCTACAGAATCAAGCCAATTATTTTTTGACAGGAGGCTCCCATTGGCCCTTTTAAAAATTCTAGCCTTAAAACATACACAATATTTTAATCTTAATATTCCATAAAACTCTTTTTGGATCCACAGCTTCGAAGATGAAAGTATTGTGAGGTTTGGGTATGGCAAATTGCATGCCATACTACACTAATACCATGCCTTTAACTGAAAAGCTGAATTCTGCCTTTCCAACAAGCCCCACTTCTTTCTAGCTGAGTCATGAAAGGCAACGCCTTAAACATGCTGTTGCTCTTTGACAACATATTGGGGCTAAAATAAAACAGGCGGTACTACTACTGCATTCTTTTGAGGGGAACTGGCAGCAGTCTGGAAAGCAGTAGCAGATGCAGAGTATTGGCTAGAGAACTGTTTGGGTGATTCAGGATGCAGTAGTTGTCATTATTAACCAGTGCAGCAGTATTTTATCAAAGTTCATGTGGGAAAGGGCTTCATCCTGCCTAAACGCCGCCCATGGCTTCACTCACCATTATCACTGAGTCACCGATGGCAGCGTCCTCGCTGACGACTGCGCTGTAGACCATCTGGCTGAATTTCGGTGCGTTGTCATTAACATCTGTCACATTTACGTTCACAGTCGTAACGGCGCTCAGGGCTGGAGTACCTCCATCTTTTGCTTCCACTACCAAGTAGAAATCCTTACACGATTCATAATCCAAAGCTTCAAAAATGGAAATCACTCCTTTGAAGCAAGGGAGGGAATGTCAACAGCCAGTGAGAACCATATAATGCTCCAGACTAAGGGATTTGAAAGTTGTAAACAGTACAGCATGCTATTTATTCCCATGGCACACATACAAAATGTGTTGTTCTAACTGTAACTTGGCCCAATCCAATGAAAATATTTGGTCAGGTTTCTACTGCTGTTGTTTGATTAAAGAATGATGCCAATTGCACTTGAGCTGCCTCCACTGAAAGGACCTTCCCAAGGCATGAAGCAGTGAATGGTTTCTCATGAAAACAGCTTTTATTATATAAGTACCATAGATGGAGAAGTGGGGGTCATACCCACCCATTTGCCTAGGCTCATTCATGAAGACTGTGGGAGAACTGGAAGCTGACTCTGGAAATCAGCCCTGACAAGTCAACAGAATTCACTTCCAAGTAATTAACATCTCATGAATTAAATAGAAATGAATGGGGTACTGACACCTTTGAGAAATCAGTTGTCAGTCATGTGATTAAACAGGGACTTCCCCACTCAGTTAGGTTTATAAATTTTGAGTTCGTTCATCATGCAGTGAGAAGTAAAATCTCTCTAACTTGATTCACTCCATGCACCCAGACCCCCTCTAGGACAGAAAGAAGTCTTCTGCAAGCCCTCCACCTGTTTCCCATGTACCCATATCCTGAAGAAGAAGGGGGGAGTGGGTTGTGCACAGATTACTAGTGATGTCTTGAAGGAGGTAATACTGAGCATGGCAGGAACAACTTTAAAGCAAATCCTTAACCTTGGCAAGCCAAATCCCTTTCAATATTGAGCCATCAGGAGCAGGAAGGTTTGGGGCTTAAAGGTCATTTAGTCCAACTGCTGCCCAACACAGGTCAGCTACACCTAATCATTCTTGAATGCACTCATCTCTAATGTTCTTATAAACCTCCAAAAACATCAGTTTCCTAACCTTCTTAGGAAATTTATTTCAGTACTTAATAATCATTACAGTTAGGAATTTCCTCCTATCATGTAACCGAAATAATCCAATTGCAATTTAAGCCCATTCACAACTTCTTTCCTCATGAGTGGGCATGTAGAACAGTTTATTCCCCTCCTCTTTGTAGGTACTTTTTACAGGCTTGAATACTAACAGCATGTCTTCTCTTTTCTAGCTTAAATAGCTTCAATTCCTTCAGTTTTTCCTGGTAAGCCACATTTTACAGACATCGGATCATTCTTCTTAATCTCGCCTGGGCTCTCTCCAAGTGAATCCTACCTTTCAGCATGACTTGCTGCAAGCAGGAGCCCTGAAGAGAAGCTTCCAAGTGGCAGAGAGTTCCCACTGATAAATGGTGTGAAGGGCATTATTTTTCAAGACCGGATCAGGCATGCTATATCAGCACCCGGCTGTCTGGAAACTGAGCTCCTGTCTCTAAACTGATAATAATGGAGCTGTCACACATTAATGAATAATAAATAGTTTGTTGTTTTTTTTTTTCCCTGTGTGATTAAGCTTCATTATGGGTTTTTATTGATTTATCTCCTCAGCTTCATTGTCAAATGTGAAGTTAAGTATCCTGTCTGGGCGTATTTATGTTTAAATTTTGTTAGCGCTAATCAACATTATGAAGATAACAGACAACATGCAATTATCTTAAGTCCCTTACATGTAAGGCAGTGGCCTCCACAGAGTGGAGAGAGATTTTTGCACACACTAATATAAATGGCACAACGCATCATTTTGAGATGTTCTGGGTTACCGGTATTACAGCTGCACTCAAACAAGTGTTACCTTCAGCTTTCAAAACCAAGACTGTTTTGCCTGAAGCTCTGGTGGTAGATTTGTACTGGTCATCCTGAATGTTATGGGAATAAGGGGATCCACTACAGAAGGCAGCTTACTGTTGACGGATTTAAACCTCAATAAGGACAAAGAATATAACCCACTAAGGAAATTCAAAGAAAATGAGCCATTTGCACCAAATACGGTAATTTTTCATAGTATTTCTTAAAGAGAAGCAGCAGTATGTTTTAAAATTTGTGATATATAACCAAAAAAAACCCAACTCCAAGCCATGGCTGAAGTCAACTGTCAGACAACACGAATCAGGAGCAACCTATGTCAGTGAAGTCACATATAATTGTATAAACAACAATCACATGTTAGGGCTGCCAGGTATTTGGTCCTGACAGCACTGTTTGATGCCTGCTAAAGTCCAAACAGTTGAGGCTGTACTCAGCTGGTAAGCAGGTAAAAGCTTTCATAACTGTAAGGGTTGCACTAAAGGCTTGTTGTCACATCTACATCGACTTCTACAGACATACTAATAGAGAAAAGTATTCTCCACTCAAGCTGGGGTGGCTAAGTGTGACTGCAATTTACATCACTCTCCAAACTAATTGTTTTTTAACTGTGCAACTAATTCCACATGGACAAGCTGAGTCTCTGTTCTTGGAAATTTTTTGGTCCAAGAGCCTTCCTCAAAGCATCAACGTTTTTCTGATGCTTTGCTTTTGCATTGCAAGTAAGAGGCACTTTACAAACCTGTTTTCGAGTTAATCCTGAACTTCCCTTTCTCATTGCCCGATCTGATGAGATAGGCAATCTCAGCATTAGTGCCAATGTCTTGGCTTGTAGCAAAAACAGACAGGACCTCAGTGCCAGGTGAGGTGTCTTCAGGTACTGTAACAAGATAATCTCTTCTTTCAAACACAGGGGGGTTGTCATTGATGTCTAACACTGTAATGGTAACAGTGGCAAATGAGGACAAGGTCAGCACGATGCTCTGATCTGAGGCCTTTACAGTGATGTTATAGGAAGACTGAAGCTCTCTATCAAGCGGATGCTCCAAAATAATGATTCCTGATGATCGGTCAACTGAGAAGTAACCATTTGCGGAGTCTGCCAGGGAATAGGTAACTTTTCTGTTCACACCTGAAAGAGAGGCAAATGTGAAAATGATAAAGTGAAATAAAGAATACAACCTCTTCCCATCAAACAGAAACCTTGAGAAACATCTGCTATCACACTTCTCATTTCCAATGGAGTGCCTGTGGGTACCATATTGCTGAAAGTCTGGGAGATCAGGACATGCTCTTCTCACATGTCAGATCCCTGTGGGTAAGTTAAGTTCCTGCCCTTATCATGATACTCTTTTAAAAGATCGCTTTGCAAAACTGCTGTTTAATGAAACTTGAAAGCAAAATCCAGATATGGTCCTGGCCCAGAAAAGCTTACAATTGAATTAGGTGAGACAGGTAGAATGCTGAAGTAGGAAATGTTTCAGAGCACATCTTGTTCTCTGAAGCACATAGAAATGTTTGTAAGGGAGAAATAAACCCATAAAAATACATCAGGTGGCACAGAACGTACTTGCTACCAGAGCTGCCTTTTCTCCACTGTTGAGCAGCAAAATGTTATCCTAAAACGATACCTGCTCGACAAAAACTGCACCAAACAACTCCTTCCAGAGTATGGACATTTTAGAAAGGAAAAGTCTCCCTCTCCCCCTATCTGAGAGCAAAAAATCGAGTTGTACAAAAGATACTCTGTGTTTTTCAAATCCTGCTTGTATTTCCCAATACATCACACCTATCCACCCGGCTGCTGAATATGCAGATCTATGCTAAGGTTGTTGTCAGTAATAAGGCCTGAGGGGAGGCCTTGGTTGCTTGCTGCACAACAGTGGGATAGCCATTTCAAATCTAATTAAAAGGGAACACAGATACAACCTAATTCAACTCCCATGACGCTGGTTGATTTGGTGATTTGGTCCTGGATGCTTCACTAAGAGATTGTAACTAAAACACAAAGACCCACTAAAATGGAGAGTCTCTGCTTTTAACATCTCTCACTTGAGCATTTGCTGCCCTTTTTGTTGGAGAACAGACTTTACATGCCTGACATTAATCAGACAAACAAGAGCTACCAATCCCTTCTAGGCATATTTTGTTAATTTAAAATTTGTGACAGTATTATTCTGCTTTCCAGCAGCAAAGCATTGTAGAAATGTCTGATCAAAAGCAGCACAAATCACAGCTGTTTTCTGCTTGACATAGCAGGAGTAAAGCATTCACACAAGGGGGAGCTGGGAGACTTTTTCTTCAATCACATGCACATAAAAGCTAGAGCAACTACAAAGTCCCAGATGCTACTTGGAGAACATTAGGAATTACTATTTGGCCTCTTCAGGGAATAAAGTTTTTATGCAATGCTTTAGACACCAGAATGTATTTCAAACATTCAAATGTCTTTAAAATAAGGACAATTTTAAATGGCAGTATGGTTTTTGGTGGTGTTTTGTTTTTATCACAGTGGAACCTCTCTGTTCACTATGACGTCTCAAACCTGAAAAATACAGCAGCCCTCCTTCAGCAAAATAGGCAAGGCACCTGAGGAGATGACTCCTGTCCTAGAAATGAGGAATCGAGCTCAGCCCACAAATTGGAGGGAGACTATTTCATATGTTGAAACGCCTAGACCCCAAATATCTTTCAGCCTGCTGGAGATCACACTCAGCTCTTTACTTCTTTACGTATGCATCCAAGTGCTCTGTCAGTTGACAAACAACCAAACTGACAAAAGTGAAAAAGGAGTGAAACCCACTGGAAAGTGGAAGGTTTTGAGGGTCAGAATGGCTAGAGGTGTGTCTACATTTCCAGGAGGGAAGGATCTCCTTCTGCCAGAAATCCCCCCCAAACTTCCATTTACAAAAAGGGAGGGACCTGATCAAAACAATTAATGAGCTAGTAATTAGAGCTGATCCCTGGGGATGCTGTAAAAAAGGATTTTGTCTGATTCAGAGCATGCAGTTGAACACCCCATCCACACATGAGTTTTAACTGTAAAGCTATTTAGTGTTTCATACTGGGCTCTCTTGATGTCTGCCCATTTCTACCCAGAATTAAATACTTGTCTGAAGCAGAGACATTAACACACACCTTCCACGCATATGTGTCTGTGACTGCAGGACAGCCTCAGTCCAGTTTGGATTTCTCACTGGCACAAACCACTTACTTGATACTCCCTATAACATAACTGGGCACAAGACAGAAAATCAAGATACCACAGTCTTAAAAAGCATAAACAGCTAGAAAGTAGATGACCTCCCCATAACGCTTGTCTTGAAATACCCCAAAACTTCAGCAAGAGCATCCTGCGGGGCAGAGTGGGGAGAGACAGAATTTGGTGTATGTAACACCACATAGGGCAAGTTTACATACAGAAAGTGATAACTCCAGTGGCTGCAATCTGACTGATATATAACCCAACCACTCTCCTTGTATTCTACTTCCTAAAGGTGTCCCATTAATTAAGAAAATATGAATAATGTTTTTTGATAAGTGATTGCTAGTCATCCTACAATGGAGACAGTTCAGATACAGATTACGGTGTTCTGGTTGCTAACTCTAACATAACGGATTTTTCAGCAGAAATGGAGAGAGTTACTTCTTGAAGACAAGTACTGTTGGTTTTCCTTTCTGCCAAAAAAGAGAGGAATACAGAAGTTCCAGGCATATGGGTTATCTTGTCAGCTGCCTGCTGCCCTTCACCCACAGTGTTTTGTGGGGCTGGTGTTTAATGCTTGCATCTTGGGAGGAAAATGAATTCAATGAAAAACTGTGGCAGAAACAGCACTTGGGAGAAGCTATGTGTTACATCAGTAGATGTTTCCAATCAGCTTCCTGACTCGAGGCTGGGAACAAAACGGGCATAAGGCAGAGGTGAAGTTGAAGTTATTTCTACTGAAATCCAGAAATGCTTTGGTCCAGTGGCTAATATCTGCTGAGAGGCAAGCATCCACCAGTGTGTGTCAATGGCATCCCTGCCTTGGAGGCGACGGTAGATTCTGCTGTGACTATGAAGGAGATGTTTTCTGTGGAAAGGAAACAACTGCTCCAACACCATGGTTCCTGCCCTGGTAAAGAGAGCAATCCTCCCACACTGCCTGCCTGCAGCGGTTGGGGGATTAACATTTGCAAGCTGTGTTTTGTCTGTTCACTTACTTAAATTTCTCAGATTTCTGAGGTGCCAATCATGAACATGAGCTATTTGAACATGGAAAGCTTTGCAGGAATTACTATTACTGTAAGAGGATTGCCGCACTTTTTTTAAATAAAGGAACAAGCAAGCACATTTTCTATTTAGACTTGTATTAGCATATGATAGAATATTGCCCTTTGCCAAATCTCTGGTGTGAGGAGCTTGTACAACATACAGCTGTCTAGTACCTCAAATGCCAACCTTCAAACAGGGTTTTTTTCTTGTTTTCTTCTATACTAAAACAAAAGGGGCATGTACTGAATGTCAGATAATGACATCTTCTATGTCATTACTACTTTAAACAGCGTTAGGGAAATAAAGTAACTTCTCTTCGTAATTCAAGAGTATCATATTCCTCCTTGTCTGACTCATAGAATCATAGAATCATTTAGGCTGGAAAGAACCTTTAAGATCATCAAGTCCAACTGTTAACACTGGCAAGTCCATCACTGAATCATGTCACTAAGCACCACCACATCTACAAATTTTTAAAATACTCCCCCACTTCTCTGGGAAGCCTGTTCCAGTGCTTTACAACCCTTTTGATGAAGAAAATCTTCCTACTGTCCAATCTAAACCCCTCCAATGCAACTCAAGGCCATTTCGTCTTGCCCGATCACTTCTTACTCGGGAGAACAGACCAACACCCACCTCACTATAACCTCCTTTCAGGTAGTGGTAGAGAGTGATAAGGTCTCCTCTGAGCCTCCTTTTCTCCAGGCTAAACAACTCTAGTTCCCTCAGCTCATAAGACTTATGCTCTAGATCCTTTCCCAGCTTTGTTGCTCTTTAGACATGCTCCAGCACCTCAATGTCTTTCTTGCGGTGAGGGGCCCAGAACTGAACACAGTATTCAAGATGCAGCTCAGTTGAAAATGGTAGAGTTACAACACGGTTTTATCCAGACTGACACTGATTCAAAGGCCGAGCATTAACACAACAGGCCCAGTCCCCATATCACAGTGAGTTTCTGCAGTGGACATTACCTGCCAAGTGCATCACACACAAAGTAACATTTACACGTATTAAAGACCATACATAGTGTGTTTCTCCTTTCTGGTTTCATCTGTCACCCTGAACTCATTATTTAATGTGTTTCCCCACTTGTTCTTGTTTATCTCTGGAAAATGATGCTTAACTTTGTCATCTGCTCATTTTTATTTTGAAAACCTACAGAAAGAAAAATAATGGCAAGCATTAGAAATAAACAAACAAGAAGCTAATCAGAAATCTGTCCAGAAAGAGAGCTGTAAAAAAAAGTTATGTATCAATTTAGCAGTGATTTGCAAACATGGCATCCAATTACTTTGCTTCCTCTTGCCTCTGTCTTTCACGGTGTGCCCGTTAACGTTGGCGTGTACCTATGGCCTTTCCTGATTACCTAAACGTTAACCACAACACCAATTAATGGAAGTTAAAAGTCCATAACTTCATTAACAGCAAACAAGATAAAAGATGAATACTAAACCAAATTTTGTAACACTCTACTCCATCATTTTCATATGAAAGAGAAAAATCTTGCCAGAAGTACCTTGCTGAACTGTAGAAGAATATATAGCCCTACAGGGAAAGATATTTCAACTGATTTTTACAACTGAAGCAGAAAATCTGGCCAAGTTCAATCCATAGCACCACTACTGAGACAGGCTTTCACTGCTTTGTCCCTTTTCTGTGGGGAAACGATGGCGTTAAGGCCAAAGGCCTTTACTCACACCAGTGCTCCAGTGGAGTCATGGTACCACGGGATGAAAGCAGGGCGACAGAGGACAGAGATGAAGATAACCAACCCCTTACTGAAGGGAAATACTGGACAGAAATGGCAGTCATAAGCTTTTAGTTTTATGATACCTTCCATGGGTGTCTAAAAACCTGCTTTCCATTTCAGCTGGGTCAGGTGTTGTCTTTTTTGGTGAGATCTGGTTGGCTTACCCTCCATCTCTTTTCTAGAAGAGATTTACATAGCCCAGGGTACTGGCTTACATGACTTGACACAAAAACCTGTTTCCATCAGTGCTTCTGAGTGACTCACTTTGTGCTGATCAGGCATAAGCTTAATTATTTTTCTGAAGTGGGGGAGGCCATTTTGGATACATCTGATTTAGGGTTAATCACTGCAGCTGACAACATTGGGCAATGTAGCCTGAAGCAATGGAATGCACATGTAGAGAGAGATGTATTTAAGAATAGATGCATGTATGTATGTATGCATATATATATGTACAGACACACACATACATACATATGTTTCAGTTATCCAGTTTAAATACAAGGCTTATTCAGTCAGCCTGTTCCAAGAGGTACAATTTTCCATCTCTAGTTCTTCTCCATGTTGTTAACAATGTCTTGGAAATCTCAAAAAAATAAATAAATTAATAGAAGTGACAGCATATAAAGACAGCAGGAATTTTGTGAGGTCATCTAATTTATCTCTGCACAAACAAACGATGGATGCAATTTATCCCCAAACATGGGCCTATCCTTTAATTGTAAAAACTTGTATAACCTCCCTGGATAACACCCCAGTGCCTCACTTTTCTTACAGCTAAAATTCTTGTTCTGTCTTTTTTCTGAGATTGAATGAAAATAATAAAAGGCTAGTGGAAAACAAAGAACAAAGGTTGACTTCCTTCCTCAGAGCTACTTCTCTGAAATGTGAAGACTTTATCATCTCAGTCCTCTTTTCCCTGGCACCCCCTCTCATCTGTTCTAATATTTCCTGGTAGCACACATTTTCCAGACCTATGATCTTTCTTGTAAATCTCCAGGTAGCCCCACATCTTCCTGGAAGTGCCAAACCCAAAACTTGACACAGCCTTTCACGTCAGGATTTGCCAACACCAAGTGCAAAGACAGAACTACTTCTGATTTCCAGCAATACTCTTGTTTACCCATCTCATGAAATTATTTGCCTTTTGACACCAGTATGAAAGTGTAAACATACATTCAGCTTGAGATTCACCATGATACAGCTGCTTCTCTGCAGTTCTAAACACAGGATTTCACATTTATATTGATGACTTACATTGTATTTTTCCATACCACTCTTAAATCCCACAACTATGACTTTGACACTATGCAGGCTACTCGCAGCTCAACCCGCTTTCTGACATCTGGCAACAGACTTTATGCCTATTTATCCATCCAGGAATGAAAAATAAAAGCAATGCTGCACCCAGTATCTTTCTTAACTTACCCCTCTAGTGTAACACTCATTAAAAACTCACCTGATAACAATGTCATGTAGACCATGCTTCCCTAGAAGTATCATGCAGTACAATGTCAAAAACCTCAGTAAACATACTACCCGTAACATTTCTTTCTATAATGCCTCTTCCCATGTTGCAGAAAGAAAATGAGATTGTTTTGATGACTTCTGTTTGCTGAACACAGACTAGCTTTTAGTCATCTTGATACACATATGCTCATTATTTTAACAGAAGTTGGGTGACTTAAGTTCCCCTGACTACCTATATGCAGCTTTAAATACCTGGCCCTTTGAAAGATTCAACAACAGGGTCATATAGCTTGACTACTTACAGGACTAGGTCTCCTGAGTGCCTAGGTATGGGAAGTAAAATAAGCAATCGGAGAAAGGCTTGTGTAGACAGAAACTTAAGCTTTCTATCATAATCCCCAAGCACCTTGTTTGTTTACCTCCTAACACTAGGTAAGTCTAGACTCCACAGAGTCTGACTAGTATTTTTTATTTGGCAGTTTTTCAGAGGCTCCATGTGCTGTATCTCTGTGTTCCCAGAAGTGCTTCTGCCTTTATTAAGAAAGCAAAAGCTAGGTTTTCTCCAGAACAACGCACTGGGTGAAGCTGGACCTGTGGGTGTCCTCAGCATTGCTCACTCAGCCTGCTTACTGCATGGGGGGTTGAACTAGCTGACCTTTAAAGGTCCCTTCCAACCCAAACCATTCTATGATACTATGATTCTCTGACTGGCCAGCCCACTGGGGGTTGTGGGGCATTGCCCTCGCACTGTCTTCTGGAACAGAAGTCTAATGGTAAGGACACCTTTCCAGGAAGGAGGAGTACAAGGTACATTGCCATAGATGGTTATGGAACTGCTTGAGAAAGTCCAGCGCAGAGCCACAAAGATGATTAAGGGAGTGAAACATCTTCCTCATGAGGAAAGGCTGAGGGAGCTGGGTCTCTTTAGCTTGGAGAAGAGGAGACTGAGGGGTGACCTCATTAATGTTTATAAATATGTAAAGGGTGCGTGTCAGGAGGATGGAGTCACGCTCTTTTCAGTGACATCCAATGATAGGACGAGGGGCAACGGGTGCAATCTGGAACATGGGAGGTTCCACATAAATATCAGAAAAAACTTCTTCACAATGAGGGTCACAGAGCGCTGGAACAGGCTGCCCAGGGAGGTTGTGGAGTCTTCTTCTCTGGAAACATTTAAAACCTGCCTGGACATGTTCCTGTGTGACCTGATCTGGGTGATCGTGCTCCCGTGGGGGGAGTGGACTAGATGATCTTTCAAGGTCCCTTCCAATCCCTAACATTCTGTGATTCTGTGATTACTTTTCACTGAATAAGGCCCTGGGGAACAGAGCCCAGAACCCAATCACCCACCAGGCTACAGAGCACTGCTCACTCATGCGTTCTTTGTTTGTTTGTTTGTTTTTCCCCATCTGGCTGATTCCTGAATGCTTTTTCAAAACAGCTTCAGTGGCAGTGGAAAGGACCTCCTACTTCAACAATAACCCCCTACTTATGCAATGTTGTTTTTCAATAGCTGCAAAAAAAAGAATTCATAATTTAAGTCTTCCATATCCTGCATTAGTGCACTAACCCCTGGACTATTTTAGAAGTAAGTGAGGCAAAAACATGGGTGAAGATATAGGAAGCTCCATGTATGTTTTAAAGAGAATGAATCCTTCTCTGGAAAGTATCTTGTAATATTTATTTTACAAAAACTCAGACAATATCCAGACATACTATTTAACTAGTGCTGGTGTCATTGCCAAAGTTAGCTACCTATTAGCTAATTACCTATTAGCTGGTGGGTTTTAGTACATCTTCTGTCCTATTATCTCTGTTACTCTTATTTATACTTCAGTTCTTGTTTTCTTCTTTTTCAGATTCTGAAGGCCTCAAAAGTTTCTAGATCCATTTTAAAGGACCTGCACACCACAAACATGCAAAGCTGAGGTTTGCCATATGCTGGCTTTGCCAGCAAATGCCAAAATCAGGATCTACTTCAGCATTTCTGTTCTTTTTTTGCTTGCCCTT
Source organism: Coracias cyanogaster (assembly GCA_033124195.1). Taxonomy (NCBI): domain Eukaryota; kingdom Metazoa; phylum Chordata; class Aves; order Coraciiformes; family Coraciidae; genus Coracias; species Coracias cyanogaster. The sequence goes on from JAVSBS010013644.1 coordinate 35,818, forward strand.
ATACATAATTGAGACAACTGCTCGTTAATCAAGTTGTGACTGCCTTACACTTCTCTCTGACACTTCTGCAACCTCACCTGGCAGCACTTTACCCTTTCCCAACACCAGCTGTGTGGCTCAGCTGTGTGTGCAACAGAGACAGTTGCCCTAATGCCTTCAAGAGCAAAGCCCACCGCTGAGAAGGTTGAAGTCTGTACTCGTTACTTCCATGCACTTATTCTTGAAAGTGGTGACTCACTAAACAACCTAATGGAGCGATTTTTTTCCAATGCTGTGCTCACTAGCACTCTGATGCCACGTTCTACAAACAAGTGATAAACCCCAGACAACTAAGGTACTCAGTTGTTATTTCTGATATTTCATTTTTAGTGTTTTAATTGTTCCTTCATTTTTCTTATTGACACAAGGAGAGGACAAACAGTTAACGAAGATACAACATGCTTGCTTCACCATTCTTATGGAGGTAGGTACGTTCCTGACTGGACTGACTGAAACTCAAAGGAGAAGTTACGTTACCATTCTTCCCTAGAGAAGACGTTTCTTATTTCCTGTGCACCTGCCTTATGAGTGCAGGTGGTAAGGTCTTGGTTTTGGCTTTTTTGCAAACCAAGTCTTTACAGAAACATCAAAATCACTGGGGTCAAACTTTGCAGGGAAAATATCAGTTTTCTCACAGATGTCTTTGAAATCCAAGAGAAAACTTTCCATCATAAGCGGAAAGAAAATGGCATTCCTTCCCCCTATTTGCCAGGTTCCCCAGATACTCACCAAGCAGACGACAGACCTCAGTTTAGTCCCCATACTTCTTGGTGGAGAAGGTTGGGGTAGGGAGCAGATGTCTTCTAGTGAGGAGGTCAAATGGCTTCCCCAGCACTTGCCACTTTGTGTGATGAGGTGAATAATTAGCTCCCCACAACAAGTACCAGACTGATTAAAGACTTGATTGATTTAAACTCTCCACGTTAAACACAAATAACTACAGAATCCTTGTCATAAATCTTGGTCCAAATAATATTTAACTCCACAGAACTTTTTAAAAAACACAACCAAATTCAATTGACCTGTGTAACCTATTTGCATAAACTTATCTATAAGAGAGCCTCAAGTCTTATCTTGGCTCCCTGAAACAGGCTTTCAACTCCTTTTTTTTTTTTTCTTATACCCATATAAGTACCAAAGCTTCAAATACAGAGAACAAAGAACAGAAAACCAGGGTCATCATTCAAATCTGTCCACCACAGAAATAGTTGGATGGTTTTTTTGGAACTGATGAATAAATCTCAGGCGGTTCAGCATTCTGCTGTGAGGCTACAAGCCCTGCAGAAGCTGGGACACATCTGTAACTCTAGGCATCCTACGCACAGAAGTGAGTGGTGCCTTGAATGCTGCTCATTCTTTTTCTAGGTTGTATTACTCAATGTTATTAAACCTGCTGTTAGATATGACAGAATATTTCCCCAAACTACACTTTCTGTAAAATCTCATTGGCCATCTTCTTCTCTGAGTAATGTCCATCTTGGGAAGAACTGGCAGAGAGGGCATCAATGTGGGTTTGCTGCCTGTCTGCACTGCTCTTCCAGGTCATGGTGAGGATGTTATACTTTTGTCTCTATCCAGAATGCAGCCATCTGGACACTTACACTCTGTAAGTGGCCCTACTTGAGCAGGGTGGTTGGACAAGATGACCTTCCAGCAGTCCCATCCAACCTCAACCATTCTGTGACTGTGTAAACCCTGCAGCATGACAAGGTCATGAGATGTTTCTAGCAAGGCTGTCCAAAGTGCTTCACCTTTGACTTTTTACCACTGACAACCTTGTGGTCCTCAGCTTCAGCCCACAGTGAGGGCTCTCCCTGACTCATATGCTCTTTGTACATGCTACAGAATCGGGGCAGGGGAACACAGGGCCATTCCTGCTGGGAAGTGGACTGTGAACTGTGACAAATACAAGGCATAGACAAGACTATGTCAAGGAATAGGGTGGCTGGCAAAGGATCAGTGCCTGGCTGGGCATATGAGCGGATTCGGGCCCTTGATGTTTGAGGTGTGACTGCTATTCAAGGAAGAATCTGAGCAGTCTGAATCGTGTCTCTGAGAAACTCCAAGATTTGACTAGCCAGACCATAACCTGGGCACCAGCTGGCTGCTTGCAGGCTGCATGTCACTACACCTCCTGTGCAATGTACTTGTATGGGCCCTGGGGCTGCAGAAGGGGTGTAGGGGTGAGGGACAGCTGAGGACAGAGCAAGGAGGTCTGCAGACTGCAGGGAACTCTTTGCAACCAAGTAAAGGCCACCTCTGCCAATTTTTTGTCTGCCTATATGCCTGTGTTTCCCTGCACATTGGCTGCATGCAACACAAGTTGCTGTCTCCAAGACAACTTAGTGCGTCTATACTGGCTGGTTCTGCAGGGAATGGGGGAGGACCTGCACGAGTGGGTACCAGCCATGGCCTGAACCATAGGATGATGCAGAGGCTGGAAGACAGCAGTGGCAGGCAAGAGAGGGCTGGGTGACAAGGTTGTTCCCATTTCGAGCAAAGTTAGACCCCTATATTCATCAAAAACCCAGAAAAAAATAAACAGGTCAGTGAAATCACTAAGCTGACTACAGATGTGGATGGTGTGGAACCGCTGAAGCCCCAGTGGTGATGAAGAGGACTGCAGAAGGACAGATGATGCACTGTTCATATTTAGCACAGTAAGTGCTTCTGCCTTCGGTAGACTACACCATCAATCATCATGGAAATAGGTCTGAGTGTGGAGGTCATTCGCAAGGCAAAGCAGCTGCAAGTGAGGCAGGATTTAACCGCCACTTAAAGCACTGCTGAGCTTGGACTGTGCTGTCATTCATTCTTGCACTCTGTGAGTGAGGCCACAGCCGTGTACACACGCAAAAAACACGAGCAGCACCGGTCATGAGTGTGCACCTGCAGCTCAGGTTTGGGCTCCAGGTTTATTTTCAAGTTTACCAATTTTTTAACGTCATGCTTGCCACAAAGTCCCATGTAGGATTTCTCAGTGTTGCTGCTCTAGCATGGCCCTCATTCCTTTGAAACGGGCTGGTATTGTAGTTTGGGTTTGCTCAGATAATTGCACCTCAGCATTCACTCCAACTCTTCTTGTGCCTTAAACAGAATGGAGTAATTTGGCACTTTGATTTGAAGACAGCGGGAGGTGGAAAATCCACTGCTCCCTGTGAACTTCTCCCAGAAAACTGTGAAACCAGCATTTCTCTTTCATTTCTTAGTTTGCACATTTCCAAACCTGATGGTGGCTAGTAGGAAATATTATCTTGTGGAAATGTTAAGAATTTCCAATGGAAGCAGGATGGGAGAAAAAATTATTTTATATTAAAGTTACTAATATGTCTTTAAAAAGGGACATACATATATTTCCTCTCTTTCAAGCAATCATTTAATCGAAGATACCTAGCTACATGGAGAAGTTATGTAAAAGGAACTTGCATGCTGCTAAACGGTTAAAGGCATTTTCTTCTGTTGAATACTGTGAAAAAGACTCACATGTCTCCTTCTGTGTGTCTCGTTGGTACAGCCAATATCCAAATTAGCAATATATTAAACCATTTATGTTCCAGTCCTGAAATTTCCCAGGATATTATCCATTCAGGAACTTAAAGAGATAGCAAAGGCACAAGGCAGATATAACACTATTTTCCTGTTAACTGGAAATTGTCTGAATTATCCAGCAGTGTCTGACCACAACATTTTCAGTTTTATGTAAAAGTGTGTTTAGTTGCAGATCACAAATTGACTTCTCTCAAGTTTTACCTCAATGGCTTCTATATTGAAACTCCTATCCTTTGAGTACACGGCTCTTCAAAGCCCAAAGCAGAAGAACGGGCAAATACTAAGACTGATCATAAGATGTTTCCTGAAAATTGATTTGTAGCATGATTACCAGCTCCACTGATGTTTTCAGGATAATGCTCTACAAAACCTTACAGGAATATCATAGTCCATCAGGAATATCAATAATACATTTTTCTCTGTGATGAGAACATTACACTACCTGAACTCATTCATTATAGGCAGCAATGGGGAATCAGTGATTTTAGTATAGACTAATAGAACAGTAATTAATATAAAATCCAATTTTAGATACCAGAGGCACTTTCATATGATACAATTGTCGTGTTTGATTTTCAGGTCTAATCATTAAGGAAGTACATAGCCCCTTCTCATTCATCACATACATCTCTCTCTCTAATTTATCTAGTTTCAGAAGGAAGATGTAGCACTTAGCTCATGGGTTG
>JAVSBS010013645.1:0-20242 GCA_033124195.1 Coracias cyanogaster
TTGGTGTGCAGACCAAGGTCACTGCTAACTCTTGTGTACCACATCGGGGGGTGCAGAAAGTGAAAGGCTGCACCTGCGGGGAGGAGCAGACAGGACAGGTGACCAATGAGGTATTCCATCCCATATATGTCATATTCAGTATGAAGCTGAGGGATCACAAGGGTCTTAACCCTTCCTGTCTGCCTTCAGGATCCTTCTACTGGCATTCACTTCCCTTGGGGCCTTCTTGCCTTCAGGACTCTTCCCTTCAGCCTTCTTTCTTCTTGGCCCTGCCTTTGATCCCAATTCATGTGTTCCTTAACCCAGCTCCTGAACCCAGTTCCCATAAGCTGCTGCGCCCAGCCTGGGACTTTCCTGGTGCCTGCACAGCCTCAGCAGTGATGGTGATGTCATTGCCATCAGGGGGAGGCTGGGTTTGATACTGGCTTTGTATATATTTGTATATATTCCATTTTATTATTATTATTATCTTCATTAAAGCTGTTTTAGTTTTATGTTCTAATCTGGAAGTGTCTCTCTCATTCCCTTCCTCTCCCATTTGGGAGATGAGAGGGCCATAAGCCTCTCTCCCTTATCCTTTTTCTCTTCCTCTATTTGGGGGTGGGGGGAGGGAAGAGGGGTTAGCAGAGAGCTTTTGTTGTAGGTCTGGTGGACTGTCCCTAAACCTTGACAGACATATACATACTAGAGCAATAAAATTACTTTCTTTCTTCCCCAAATGGAAATAGTGCATTCCTTTACTCCTCAGGTATGGCATATTATGTTCTCCTTCTTGTCATTTCAAAGAAATCCCTTTCATCTCTTATGTGCAGATTAGGCAAAGGAAATGGTGAATTCACTGAACAGGCATCAAAATCTTGTTATTATTAAAATGAGAGCATTAGCAAGATCTGAATAGAAAAACTCATAAACAAAATGTAAGTACAGCAAACTGCCTGCATTTCATATGATGAAATGCTACCAGAAAAGCTTAGAAAATTCATAAAAGTAATGTAATAAGCATTCCTCATACTTAATGGTAAGGAATTTAAGGACATTTTATTTCTTGTTTCAATTTTCCTGATGGGAGAGAAAGTAATTTTCATGAGCTGCTAGGCAATTTCGGCATGTTTTTTTTAAATCCAAAACTAGCGTAAAAAAAATCAAGAAGCATGTATAGTCTGAGAGTTGCAATGTAGTATAATGGATTTAAATAGATGTCTCCCACAGGGTATATGGTTTGTGCTGACATCTATATTGTGTATGTTGTTTTCACATATGCATCTAGAAGAGATATGTGAATGCTCAGGGGCAACAGAATCTTATCAATATCCCTGTTTCAGGCAGTCTCTAACATTAAAAGGAACTGGGAAATTATAGATAATCTTACTATATTTTGGCAAAAGCAAACACCAAAAAATCAGGAAGCCAGTGTTTCCATTCTTAACGGCAAATTTAGTATTACTTTAAGCATAAGAAAGACTGGAAGATTGGTCTCTTTAATTCATAATATTGTGATTTTGTGATATCTTATTTCAAATTCAGTAATTATGTATGTCATGAGTGGTATCAATTTTCTTCAAAGAATGGGTTACAGTTCAGACTGAGTAACAGTATCAGAAGACCTATGATTTAAAAGGTACTAGAGAACAACCTTTTAATACATAAATATTATTGAAATGTTTTTGTTGAAATCAAATTAATTACAAAAATGCAGAAGTTAAAAAATTACTCATGCAAGGTACTGACAAATGCAAAGGAGTAGCTCAGCCTTAATCCCCAAAGAAATGGATGGAAAATAGAAAGCACTTAAGCAATGCTATGTTAAAAACATACATTTTACTTTCCTTCTGGAAAAGGTATATTACCTGGAAAGGTAGAAAAAGAACTCAAAAATGATCATTGCAATATAATTCATGAAAATATGGCAAGCATATGGTACAAAAGCTGGAGCTATAATATCATAGCCCTTCAAAAGATCTAAAAGGAATTATGAAGAAAGTACATTTCTACTTAGGTCTCTATTTAAGCTTAAGTAAAACTAAGACATCAAACAGGAAACAAAAGAAGATGTGAAGTTTAGATATGTGCCCCTAAGACTTTATTTACTTTAGGCTCTACAGAACAGGAATTTAAAAATCAATTTGAAATGTCTTTGCCTCCGTACCACAATAGGACTGAATGATTATTTTGATGCACTCCTGTCTTGGTAGAAAGGAATAGAAATTAATTTATTCTCTAGTGTATATAATTTTGTGATCCTACTTTCACATACCTTAAATTTATGTTCCAGTTGTTTTTCTGTTTCAGATTGTTTATGGAAGCATACTTCAGGGGAACTAAAAAGAAAACCAGGAAAAAACAAACCAAGAAAAGAAATTATTACCAGGCAGGAGCATGGTAATAGAGTTCATTGAATGTTTTATTTATGACTTATGGTTGTTTTCTTAACTTGCCTGCAAGGTACATGAAGAAATACAAGTCAGAATGCTGATTTAATATACATAAATATTGACTCAAATGTATTAATTTTTCTCTCTGATAACTACCACTTGAAAAGGTGTTTAGTTTGAAAAGTTGCATGTTGCTGGATTTTAGTAGTATTTTTTCCCCTTTCCTCTTTAGTATTACCAGAATAACTCCTTTTGGAAAATGGCTGATGAATGTTCATCAAAAAATATGCCCTTGGAACTATTTTATGAAATTTTAAGTTGAAAAGCATCGTACTGCTGGAATATGCCTATAGTTCTTGACTCTTGTGTCTAAGGGCAAGAGTTTTCATGCAAAATAAACAGAAAGGTTTCAAGCTGTTTCTGCTGGATTTTATCCTGCTTTGCTTGGAAAAAAAATAAGGAATAGATGCTTTGAGTTTTACAGAAATAAGATACACAAGGAAAACCTTGCACTAATTTTGTTCTATTGTATAAGTACATTTAGCTATACAAACTCAGAACTCTTAGTAGAGAAAAATTTTTGATAGACCATCCTGAGCATGTAGGCATCCTCAAGATGTCAACATGACAAGTTCATTGTGCCAGCCATGCAAACTTAGTTACTTTCACTGCAGTATTTCCAGCGATAAATCTCTGTTCTTGTATATCATCAGCTCTCAGGAAAAAGACACCACTAAGATATAAATAAGAAGAATTTTTTTTTAAATTAATTATATTATTTATAGTTTATTGTTACACTTAGAATTCACTTTTTGGCACCTGCTTTTTTTTTCTTTTCTAGAATAATGATTGCAAATATTGAATTAAAAAGATATTCATAAGGATTTTGAGGATTATTTAAATGATCACTATTAGAATAAGACCCACAAGCAGTTACTGGAGGTTAAAGTAGTTTGTGACCTGAGAAAAGAATATAGTAAGCCAAGACTTTGGTCAAGAAATATGATCACAAGCTTAAAAAAACAGTAAGCCTGTACTGCAAAAGGAATTTAGGACAAAGGGTAGACTTAAGGAGGCATAGAAAGACCTTAATCTCCAAAATTACTGATTTGGGCCCCATTGGCTGAGAAGTCAGGTGAACTTAACCATTACAGAAGATAAAGATCAAGATTACATATTCACAAAATCTTTCAAACAACATTTGTAAGTAGAATTGTTAAATGAATTGTTTTCATCAGTCAAAATTATGTGATATATTTACGTGGCTCATGCACACATTTAGATTTGTCATTTACTTAAAACAAATACTGTGTTTCTATCTATAAGGGCCAATAGGTAACTCATTCCACATAAAGCATATTTACATGGAATATAACAACATGGCAGTATTTACTCAGAATCATTTAGGTTGGAAAAGAACTTTAATCAAGTCCAACTGTTAACCTGACACTGCCAAGTCCACCCATAAACCATTTCCCTAAGCACGACAACTACGTGTCTTTTAAATACCTCCAGGGTTAGTGACTCAACCACTTCCCTGGGCAGCTTGTTCCAATGCTTGACAACTCTCTTGGTGAAGAAATTTTTCCTAATATCCAATCTAGAGCTCCCCTGGTGCAACTTCAAGCCATTTCCTCTCATCCCATCACTTGTTACTTGAGAGAAGAGACCAACCCCCACCTCGCTACAATCTCCTTTCAGGTAGGTGTAGAGAGTGATAAGGTTTCCCCCAAGCCTCTGTTTCTCTAGGCTAAATAATCCCAGTTCACCAAGCGACTCCTCATAAGACTTGTGCTCTAGATTCTTCACATTTTGTTGCCCTGCTTTGCACATGATCCAGCACCCAATGTCTTTCTTGTAGTGAGGGGCCCAAAACTAAATACAGTATTCGAGGTACTGAGTACAGGGAGACAATCTCTTCCCTAGTCCTGCTGCCCACACTATACTAATATAAGCCAGGACACTATTGGCCTTCTTGTCACCTGGGCACACTGCCCATATTTTAGTCTGCAGAAAGGCTTACAAAATGGTACATTCACAAAATGGTGAATTATTATTATATTCTGTTTATTCCAAGAAGAGCCTAAACTATTTCATTGTCAATATTAACTAATTGTATTAACTCTGCTTAGTGATAAGGTTTTCATCAATGATGTTATAAAATCTAATACAGGATGGAAAAGGACACTTTCCTAGAGAAGAAGAGTCAAAGTTTCCAAAGGAGATAGAAAAAGAAAGAACGCGAGAACAAGGAGCAGAAATGGTAAGCTAACAACAAGCACATTCACTTAGTAATGACGCTGAGTGTAACCATGGGGTACTGAAGAAATAATAATGACTAAATATTTAGTTGCTACAGTTACTATCCTTGTTTTTTCTGTGAACCTCCCAAAATGACAGCAGTGAGTACTGCTATGGATCAAGGCCAATTTTTCACTTTTGCCCATGGACCATAATTAAAATAGATTAATGAATAAGGAAATGCCTGTGGAAAAAGATCAGTCTTGCAACATTTCCCAAAGGTTGTTAGATTTTTTTGAAGACTAAACTGTAGTTTAAATCTGCTCACTTACTGTAGATTCTTCCCTTTACAAATATGATTTTTCACTGCAAAGAAGCCAGCTGAACATTCATTCCAGTGAGGTACAGAGACACTATTACTCTTACTCATAGTTTGGCTTATAATAGCCTCAATTTTATGGGCATCATTGTTTTCAGTGGCATAAAAGGATCTTGTCGTTGTGCTTGCACAATGCAAACTGTTTCCTTTTAGGAGAAACCCATGGAAACAAAACTGTATATGAAAAGGATTATTATGAATATTAGATCTGCCCCTATGGATTCTTTCTGTACTTTCTGAGAAGATATTTTTCTCTTGGTTTTTGTCTACCATTGGTTACATGATTTCAGCTAGATATCATTGCCTCTGTCTGAATTACCATGAAAGACCACTATACACATTTAATGAGAAGGTGTTTTTTCACCCCAGATACACTTGTACCTCATATTTGAAACTGAATTAGTGGGATGAAATGAAGAGATATCATAAATTTTTCACATCTTTCATCAATACTACCACTCTTCAAAAATGCCACTCTTCAAATGAGAAAAAAGGACAGACAGGCAGAATTACAGCCCAAGAGTAACACTGTGTACACAGACGATGCTTCTTGACTTTTTGCAGTGACATCAGCTTCTAACATTTCTTGCCAATTTTGTTTCTATTTGACTGGAAGCAGACAATGCATTCCAATACTTACTAATTCCTGGCCTCTTCATGTTAAGTTTTGATTTCTGGTTAATTTTTACATCCGTGTTAAAAAACTTCTGTGTTTGTACATGTGCATGTTTTGTTTTTCAATGAGTGTATCTGACACCTCCCTGACTGCATAATTCCTTTGTATTCTGATTTGTTCTGTTATCAAGGAAATATCAAGAGAATATATATATATAGTTTGAGTGCTTTATAAATGAACACTATATAGGACCATCCCTTGAACTTTCATGAATTTGAATAGCTCCGTGGGTATTTATGACCCCCCTGGGAACTGGTTATTATGTATGTTGACCCTTCCCAAAGCAAATAATGAATAAGACAAGGTCATTTTATATATCACAGCCTTAGATTTCACTACAACGTGTTTATTATGAAGGCATATGGAAGGAGGGCTTTCTTTTGCCTTTGTATTCCCCTGTTTCTGTGGTTAATTTAAATTATACAAATAACCAGCAGTCTCTCCAGTACAATAGTCCCAAACAGAGATCAATGATAAATGATGCATTCTCTTCAAAATCTTTCACTGGCTGCTTTCACCACTACAAACACCTTTATTGAGAGAATTCTCAACTAGTTAGTTTTCTGACTATTTTGCCCTGACAGATCAGTGGAAGGAACAGCCTGAAGGAGAGTACAGCCTGCCAATTACTGATTTACATTACTTACTGTGAAAGGACAGCTGTCTGGGAGACTTAACACAAGCACATAATATATCCCAAACTAGATAAAATATCTGTGGTTATGAGTTCATTATAATATGCTATAAAAAAATAGCATAGTGCTGAACAGCCATGGTGAGCAAACAGTAGTGATAAGCACTAGTACTAGAGTTACTGGACCAAATATTCTACCATGGCCAAGGCCATTATTTCCCAATAGAAACATGGGGTTTGAAGGCTGTAGTCCAACAAAAAATCTCAAACACAAAATTCACAACCTGCAAAATGTAATTTGATTTGACCATTTCCTTTTGATTTTATTGTTTAAAGGACATTGTTCCAAAGTGAAACAAAAAAGAGGGAAGTTGGAATTTTAGGAATTTTGCAAACCTGGTGATCTTTTTTCTAACTCTGAGAATATACTATTGGAAAAGCAAGAGCAGAGAGAAAGATAATACAACAACACAGTGATCCAAGGATTTTAGTCATTTAGAACCATGAAATTAATGAGGTCACTCTCCTTAGATGGAGGATTTCCCTACTCTGCATACAGGAGATGAGTCTATATTGCAGTGGTTGGTGTCACATCTGGATTGAACATTTTCAAGTTCTGCATGCTTTTTCAAATACATCTCTACTTGTTCATAAAATTGAACATATGCAGTCTGCATACTTCTTATTACTCACCTTGGCTTCTGGTTTCCTTTTTACAGGGGAAGATGCTGTCTGCCTAATAGGAGGACATGTATTCATAAACCAAAAAGTGGGTATTTCTGTTAATATGTTTCCTTAAAATGTTGCTTTTACCAAAAATCAATCACAATTGAAATGAATCTGATGCTCAGTGTGCTCTTGACACTAGCACAGACATTCTTGCTCAGACAAATTTAGCTTAGGTGGAAATCTTGTGGGTTTTAATTTTCTGATGTGATATTTCTGCCATTTCTGTTTCAGAATAGCTACAATAGCCTTTCTGTGGTGATTTTAGCTTACTTGATCCTACAAGTGTGAAAAAATACAGTAAAGAAGAAATAAATTTTGGCTTGCCTTATGTTTTTGTGCAGTGATGAAACCTGATATTTAGACTAGTTCTGATCTCATGTGAATTACATGAATTATCTCTTATCTGAATATGAGAAATGGACTTTGCTTATTTAGATGAAGTCTGCATGGCCTTTACCTTCTTTTTTCCTGACAGTTTTACTTCCTCCTCACTCCAAGTACTGCAGGAGCGATGGAGAATGGTGGTTGCAGTCAGATCATACCACATTGCTGTGGCTCCTTCCAGCTCACATATTGCCTCTGCTGCAGTGTGGGTCCCTTCCATGGGCTACAATCCTTCAGGAAAAGCCTACTCTTGAGAAGATTTAGTGTTGATGCCCCATGGGTCACAAGTACTGCCAGAAAACCTGCTCCGGCACCACCTCCTTTCCACAGGCTGCTGTTCATGCCAGAAAGCACTTCCAGCCTATGCTCTCCATTTGCTGTAGTTTCCTTCAGGTACATCCACTTGCTGTGGCATGGGGTCCTCTACAGGATGCAGGGCAGACAACCTGCTTCATCATGGTTGTCTCTGTGGGCTTCAGGGGAATCTCTGGGTGCTTGCAGTTAGTTGTTCCTCCTCTTCTTTCTCAGTGATTTTGGTGTCTGCAGGGCTGTTTCTCTCACATCTTTCTCACTCCTCTCTCTCACAGCTGTTGTGCAGCATTTTTTAACCATTCTTAACCATGTTATGTCAAAGGCAACACCAAACTAGTTGATGGGCTGAGCTTTGGCCAGTAGTGGTTTTGTTGTGGAGACAGCTGGAATCGGCTGTGTCCAGCACAGGGGTGAAGTGCTGGGGCCTGAGTTGTGGGCCCCAAGTTGGAGTTGACCTATGGATGAGTCACACCTAGCAGAATGTTTTGTTTTTCCTATTGGCTTCATGTTCCAGAGGCAGAACCTGGCCCACCTGTGTCTCTGTGGCTCTGCCCTCAACCAGGTGGTCATGGTTGGGGTGGTGGGCGAGGCCAGGGCTACTTTAACCAGGAGCCAAGCAGACTGTGTGGCTTTTGTTGGGGGTGGTTGTGTCTTGCTGAGCTCTTTTGGTAGTGTCCTTCCATGTGAAGGGCCAGTGAGGGAGCCATCTCTGTCTGTTGTGTCCAGCAGGCCATGCTGGCACCACAGTGGAGGAGCGGGCCCTGCAGCAACCTGTGGCAGAGCTGTCTGAAAGAAGATTTCTGAGGTGGTGTTGCTGAGTTTGGCATTGGTCTGTGTGATCAGGCTACTGATGACAGCATGAGATGATGATGATGGCTGAACCAGCACAACACAGAGCGGTGTGGGAGTCCCCATCCCTGGAGAAATTCAAGGTCAGGTTTGATGGGGTTCTGAGCAACCTGCTCTAGTTGCAGATGTTCCTGCTCACAGCAGAGGGTTGGACTAGTTGACCTTTAAAGGTTCTTTCTATGACTTATGTGGGTGTTCCGGTGGGGGAAGAGTCAAAATACTTGGGAAATCTGAAATAAAATATCACTGTTACAGGTGAAACTAGCTCAGCTTTTGGCTTGTTATGACTCACTGTATTCAACTCAAATTTCTAAATGATTTGCATCAAATTGGAACTGTCTCTGAAAGCGTATGTCCAGCTGCAAACTTGTCTTTTCCCACTCCTGGTCCCTCTCTGACTCCGTTCCATGGTTATGTTTGTCTGTTCCCATGCTCTAGTCTTGCACTGACCTATTGGTAATTTTTTCAGCAATCTCTAAAGAAAAAGAAAAAAAAAAAGATGGAGCTGTGTTGAGACACCCACTCTAATCCATTGCCAAGGCAGGGATCTTTGTGTGTAGCCAAGCCAAATGGCTGGGTTGCCATTTTCTTGTGAGTCTCGACCAGAGCCCATCCTTCTCTAGGGGGTGGGAGGATGCAAACAAAAGGCTTGGATGCTGCTCTGGCTTGTGACTAATGCACAGGCAGGTGGAAGAGAGAGTATAATATTTCCTTCCAATTCTCCAAGCCACTGGGCAGCTGGGAGCCAGGAAGCTGAGCCTTGTGCTCCAGCATGCGAGACCACAGGCATGCTGGAGCTCAACAGCACAACAGCTGGGGGCTGGCAGCTGCTCCATGGGCAGCATCTGCTGTGCTTTGGAAAAGGAGGTGTAAAAATCAGCACTGACCACCTGGAAGGGCTGTGCCTATTTCTTTGTTCCCTGGTCCCATTTAAGCATTGTCCCTGTGTCCCTTGTCTCTGGCCACTTCAAAGGAAGATCCTCTGGTCCTCCTGGTGGGTGATCTGCGCTGTGTCTTCCCACATCTGTTTGCATGTGACAAAGAATGATGGGGGGAGCCATGCTGCACCTCAAGTTGAGTCTCTGCAGACCAGTGGGGTGGGTGTTAAATCCTGTGAGGAGCTTTGTTTTTGTTTCCCTCCAATTCCCTCAGATCTGGACAACTCTGAATAATGAATGCAGCATTTACAAGGTGGCTGAATTAAGCAGCATCCAGCTTAATTAGGAGGATGGTTATTCAGGGGGAAAAAAACCAAAATCACCATGTACATGAGGTGTGCAAAGTGTGGTGTAGGAGAAGGTGGGCAAAGACCCGCTTGCAGACAGCATGGCAAGTATCCATGTACCTGCTTTGGGCAACCTAACATGCCTGTAGCCAGGTAGATCTTTCCCCTGTGCTTGCATAGATCTCTGAAGAGGCTTTTTACAGCATTTTTTTGTCAGCATTCAATAGCTTCCTGCTTGGTCCCAAGCTAAGATTTATTATTCGCATTACAATATCACTTAAGCATCCTGCATTGGCTGAGCTGCGAGTTACCTGGACCATAAAGATGATCCCAAAGCAAACTTATAAGGTTAGGCTGAGTTTATGTCTTTCTTCTGTGCATTAATAAAACAAGGCTGTGATATTTACTGGCTTCCAGCTGAGCAGTTGTGACCTTGGAGGCATTTCAGGTTGCCAGGCACAGGAAATATCCATTTCCTGTGTGAGCCTGAACGGGCAAGCAAAACTCCAAAAGCTTATTGCCAAACATATCTAGATTTTTTTTCCTCTTTATGGCAGTAGAATAGATGGATACCCAAGTCTCATTTCCTAGTGTCTGAGTGTGTGATAAGGCCAAGGCCTTGTCTAATAACTTACCTAAGGATAAGTGATTTCTCTTTCCTGTACCTAACTTTCCCTAATAGTAGACTGCAGATAATGGTGGAATTTGTAGAGTGTTTAAGTAGCTACAGGTAAGTAGAAATCTCAAGTGTGACAATCTCAGGTGTAAGCTTTTGGGCAGGTGGAGACTCAACCTCTCTCTGAGCAGCATCAGTAGAATGGGATCCTGAGGCAGGACTAAAAACTAGAGTATTTGAAATGAAGGTTCGTAGTCACAGACTTCAGCTCTCCTTTTTCCTCCCAGGATATGACTGTTTTTCTAAACCTTTAAAACCTTTAAACTCTCTCTCTTTTTTTTTTTTTTTTCTCCTGAAGCTCTTGTACTTTTTTATTTTCATTAATGGTTTTGTATTAGCTTTCAGCTTTCTGCCAATCTGTTGTTTTTATCCTTGGAGGTCAGTTTTTAGTCCCAGACACAGGCTTAAATTTTCAAAGATATCAGAGAATTTAAAGCTTATGACAGCAGCCCTGATGACACTGGTAGGAACACTAAAGTGCCCAAGTAAGGCATAAACTTAAGAGCCTTGTTGAATAGATTTAAATCTGAAATAATGCCGCAGAAGTAGGGCAAAATTGTCTAGATGAATACTGGGTGTTTGGAAACAAAATCGGGACTTAATTTATTTTACTGGGAGCATCTCTAACACCTTAATAGATAGGTGCTCTGTTGTATAAATGCAGTTAATGAGCATGATTTGAGACTTCCTATAGGCTGTTCTGTTGAGGGTTTGCTGTAAGATATTGCAGCTGTAGCAGAAATTGCAGAAAGCACCATGTCCCCATGGTACATTATGTGCAGCACTTCCCAGTGGCAGTAAATGTTCTGGCTTAATCAAAAAGATCACATTTCTTTCTATTACTACCTGCCTAGAGAAGCTAGAATAATTTTTGGCCAAGGAATACATTAGTTTAAATCTTAAATTTCAAAACTAAATTACACAAAGACTTGCAGATGCAATTCATATGTCCCCTATTACTTCCAATCTCTTTCTTTTTCTTCTGCTAACTTAAATTTGTGTGAGAATTGCAGTGCTGTCGGTAGCAATTGTGCTGGCTGGAGGCTTGGCATGGGCAGGCACAGCATCCAGGCATCCCTGATGTGCTGGGACTTTGCTCCCCAGCTGAAGCACAGCCCATTTGCCTTGCTGGTTGCTTCGTCCCGTTGGAGGTCGTTCAGCTAAACTGTTCCTAGCAAATTGTCTGCTCATCCAGAGTCACTCTCGTACTTCTTGCAAATTACCCTCAAGCAGCCATAGCTTTAGATTTAAATCACTGTGTTCTGCTATTTGCAGAGTTCACGGAGAGATTTTTGGGGGCATTTGTTGGCCTTCAGGCTCTCCCTAACTCGATCGCTGCAGGCATATCTTTCAGCAGCTTTGTCTTTACCCACTGTGATGCGTGAGTGTCCCAGGTTGGTAAAGTGGGGATAACACTGGTTACCCACTCACCACATATGCCTGTCATGAAGATTTATGAAGTGATATTTTCAAAGTGTAAAGCATTATTTATGCCAGGTGCTGTGTTCTATCAATAACAAATGGGATAAACATTGGGTAGTTAAATATTTAAAGACCAGTCTTTGGAATTGGGACATCCATGGCCTTTTCCAGCTCTGCTAATGGCTTCCTGCCTGTCTCTTCATGAGACACTTCCTTGTTCCTGCCACTCTTTTCTCCCCCCAGCTTTTATATAATACATCCATTTAGCTGTGAACACTTCTGATGAGTGATGCTCTGATAGGTGCTGGCTGAAAAGCAGGTACAGTGGGTCCTGGATGCTCATAAGGCCCTCAAGGCTTTGGACAGAAGATTTCAGCCCAATCTGAATCCAAGGATCAAAAGGAAGAGCCACCTTTGGCTTTATTTCAACTCTAACTTTCCTGCTCCTGTCTGTTCCCAGTATCACATCCACCGTGTAGCTCGATAGCCAGGGCTGTTGTAGGGTGTCATTTTGTCACAGCTCTAGGAAGCATCTGGCTTAAGGCTGTGGTAGCTGTATAAAGTGCAATGGCCTGAGGCAGAGAAGATGGCTGGGAACAGACTGTTTAAGCATCCCTTCTGCTTTTAAACTCTGTTTTGATGGATAGAAAACAACACACGTTCCTGGGGCTTTGACAATAAGCCTTTTCACCTTTAAAGAGAAATCTGATGTTGACTTTTCCTGTTTGTTGCATTTCCCCTTATTTCAGAGCTCAGCTGTATGGATACATAGCAGGGTGCCTGCCCCTCTTGTATCGTATCAAAATATTGATAGAAAAAAATTGCTGCAGGTGTATCCCAGAATGGTTTATCAAATAGAGTAATGGGCATGGATCTGGTCAAACTGAGGCAGTAGCCCCAATTCCAGCTATGAGACATCACTAACTGACTGTCATGGTTTGTAAGATTCTTAGCTGTAGATCTTGAGATCTGACACATCTTTAGTGGAACCTCCTATTTATCCAGGTAAAATGAACTTATTCAGTAATGTACTTGTGCAGGTACTTCCCGTGCCCTGGAAGTATGCCTTAGTCTGGTGTTCACTTATTTGGCTGTAATCCAGTGGAACACTCAACACAGATATATTTTGTAAATCGCATCCAAGGCACTTTCATGGTACTATTCTTTGAAGGACCACAACACAGAGTACACTTTGTCCCTGCATTCTTGGTACCAGCTTCTGACTCAACTGCAATGTGCATATTTTGTGATAGAGGATTTTTTTTCTGCAGTACTTAATGTTCGGAGAGAGTTTAATCAAGAAACATGAGTAATTGGCATTAACATTCACTTCTGAGCAAGAGAACAGCTTTGATAGCATCTATACTCATTAGACTTTTTGTTCCAAAGACTGTTCATTACAGTGAGCACTCTTTGTATTGGCTTTTACTTTGTAAATACAGCACAGATTCTGCCCGTCACAGAAGCATGCCTCGTACAAACACTGTGGTTACACAAAAGTAAAAATTTTAACTGTCGAAAAGAAACAAGTGGAGCACTGCAGATGCTTTGAGAAAATTTCTAAGCAGCCTGAAACACGACAGGGAAACCTGCAACGTGAGGACAGAAGATGTATTTACCGGCTGCCTAATTGGAATGAGCAGGATTGATTTTGGTCACGAACTGAAATGAAACCTTGGAAATGCTCAAGATTCAACTTGGGAGGCCTGATGAAAGTTTGTTGGGGTGCACTTATGGAGCCAGGACCACTTTAAGCAGTGCAGGAGCATGAACCATGCCAGCAGCAAAAGGGGAGGTTACTAGGCAGGTCTTGATATTTCATGCTTCTGTTTGCTTATGTTAAAGTCCTGAGCAACAAATAGGTGCTGGTCCACACAGTGACGATATCAGTATGTCTGCACTGCACTCCCTGTCCTCCTACCACCAGAATTAGTGCAGGTAAGAGACATTTAAGTCCCTTATAATCTCTGTTTACTTTTAGAAATGCATCTTAACTACAGATGTATGAATAAGCACTTCCTCTGTTTACTGGGAAAAAGAAGGACACAGAGTAATGCCAATTTTCGGCTAGCTTATAAAATAAGAACACAATAAGAATATTGTGTTACTGTAATATCTAAAATGGCCCTAGGGCAGAAGATAGGAAGTGTGTTCTGTGTCAATTCACCCCTTCACTGCCTAATTAAATTTGCACCCAAATCAAGTAGTTCAAAGTCTCAATTTGTTTAATGAGTTGACTTGACAAATAGATCATTTTCTCCTTTAGCAATTACCCTGAAACTGGGAGACAGCGGGAGCCCTGATTTTCATATCTATCAATACAAACAGACTGGAGATCTTGTTCTACTGTTCTATGATACATAACATTTTCAGAACTTTAAAGCATTTCTCAGGTAAGGTGTCTATTATTTCAAGTAATGCTAACTATGCTCACGTTGAGTGAAGTACAGAAATGCCAATTGCTTTATGCCAGTTTTTGAGGATAACCTGCCAAAGCAAGAACTCTTGGATCCCACTTGCCTGCTGTGACCATCTGACCTGAGTTTTTACTCATTGCTGCACTCTGCAGGGTGATCTGCAGTAGCCAAATCATTTGAAAGAGCTGCAGCCTGTTTACTTGATCCATGGCTTCCTGAGCATGGTATAGCCAAGAACCAGAACATTTTAGGGACTGCTGCTCATTTAAGGAACTTCCATTTAAGAAGTGCTGCCCTAGGAGCACCTTCCTAATGCCAATATCAGATTTGTCTGGTTAGGCTCTTCATCTGCACATAGCGATGTAACCCAAGAAACAGGGCTTTCGTTGGTTTTGGCTGAAGTGTGCCTTTGCTGAACTAAACATGAAATTTACCCTGATGAAGAATACAGTAGTTGAGTGCCATGGGACAACAGTTTTGCAGTCATCTCTCCCTGGATACAATGTTTTTGCTCTTTCTAACTTTACATCATCCCTGTGCTCTGCACTGGTGAGGCCACACCTCAAATACTGTGTTCGGTTTTGGGTACCTCAAAACAAGAGAGACATTGAGGTGCTGGAGTGGGTCCAGAGAAGGGCAATGAAGCTGGTGAAGGGCCTGGAGAACAAGTCTTATGAGGAGTGGCTGAAGGAACTGGGGTTGTTTAGTCTGAAGAAGAGGAGGCAGAGGGCAGACCTTATCGCTCTCTACAACTACAAAGAAGGTTGTAGAGAGGTGGGTGCTGGTCTCTTCTCACAAGTAACAAATGATAGGACAAGAGGAAACGTCCTCAAGTTGTGCCAAGAGCAGTTAGGTTGGACATTAGGAAAAATTTTTTCACTGAAAGGGTTGTCAAGCACTGGAACAGGCTGCCCGGGGAAGCAGTTAAATCCCCATCACTGGTTGTGTTTAAAAGCTGCGTAGATGTGGTGCTTAGGGATATAGTTTAGCAGCAGACTTGATAGAGTAGTGTTATGATTGGACTCAATGATCTTAAAGGTCTCCTCCAACCTAAATGATTCTATGATTCTCTATTCTTCAAGCCTGTATCTCAGGGAAAAGGCTTACAGGAAATCAAGCAATCTTTCTTCTTGGCTGGGCATAAGTCTGATCTTGGAGGCTGGCTCAGCAGGAAAGAGCCTTGCCCTCTGCTACGTACAGGTGAAAGTACTGCCAAGTCTCACCTCTGACTCTTACTCTTTGTCCCCAGCTCTTTCCCATCATGGCAGCTGCCTTGGGGTATTTGTGGGATAACACTCCCAGTAAGTCCATCCAAAGCAGATTATTTTGATGCCATTTTCCTATTGTCCAGCAGCACTGGAACAGCTATAGCCACTGGAGAGGTACTTATCAGATGTTGGTGGCCACAGCCTCCTTTCCCTCCATGCTGCAACCATCAGTTTTCTTATTAAAAAGTAGTAAGAGCATAATACTGTTAGTACTGCTGCTGTCGCTGTTGTTCCAGCCACACAACTTGCATTTCTTATTGTCTCTTTCCTGCTTTTTCTTTACTACTACTAAGCTGTGTTCTCCTCTTTCTTAGAGATCCAGCAGGATCTTAGGCTGGAGTAACAACTCTGTCTTGGAAGCATACACCACCTCACAGCAATTAGTAGGTGGGAGTGTGAACATGACCAGTTATCACAATGTGGCTGGTGTGTTGTGAAGCCATACCCAAATATAACTTGGGGAAACTGCCCTGTGGGACTGAAGTCCAAGACTGTGGCTCTGGTTCTTGCAGAGAGCAGGGAGAGAAATCTATTGAGGGGTTAGAAGGTGAAAGATTCTGAGCAAGAACAGGAGGGTGGTACAGCCTTGTTGGACCAGAAGAAAGAATAAGCTCGAGGAAAGAGTGTGAGGGCAGAACAAGGAGGAAATGATAAAGTTAAAAGCATAAATACGGGCAGGAAAGAGCAACAAAAAGCCTTAAGGACAGAATTAGAAGTATGATGAAAAGGGTTAAGGACTGTCAGTAAATAGATACACAGTCTGAATTGTAATGGATAAGGAGCTTTAGCTGCAGTGCGATGAATACCTTTCTGTGACTCCGTGACTCTGTGTATGTTAAGAACAGGAGGAAAATAGACAGCAGAGATTTTGCAGTAATCTATTTAGCCACGAGGGATCTTGACTCAGCTCTTCAGACCTCAGAAGCATATTGGAGTAAGGTGGGGCACTCATAAGGACAAGCTTTCTTGGGGGATTCATGAGGCTTTCTGGATGGAAATAGTATAGAAAGACCTTTGCACAGCAGATTTTTGTCACTACTGGCTTCACTCCTTGCTGGAAATGGAAGGCAAAACAAAAATATTTATTTTCCTCCAGCAATCCTCAATCATTGAAATATTGAGTGAGTCTGTGAGCTTGATTTAATCAATGCTGGTCTGGTGAAACGTCGCTTATAGACAAAAAATGGACGTATGCTAGAAAAGAAAACAAGACCAGAAAAAACCCCACATTATTGACAATGAACTAGCAGCAAAAGTGGATGTTATTGCTGTTACCCTCATGTATTTTAAACCTTCTAGATCAAAGTTTACAGTGGTGAGAGCTAAGTTCAGAAACCTTAGTTCACAGAAAGGAGCTTGCATAAATGACCTGGTTTATCAGAAGTTCAGAGTACTGACTTCCCATGAAAGCAGTGGAAATGTCAAGAACTGAGCATCTTCCAAAACAAAGACTTAATTGTGATACTTTTTCTGACCACAGGGTCTTTGACATGTCTTCTGTGATGTCTTGGACCTTTCAGCTTGGTTTCCTAGTAGAGGAACAATAAATGACCCCAAGTCTGATGTGTTTGTCACTGAATCTGGAAAAGAAAGTGGCCCAAAATCATGTAATTATTTTTTTCCTCTGCTGAGGGAATAACCTTAAAAAAAAAAATCCTCTATTTATTCATGGAGCTTGTTCTAAACAGAAAAAGCAGTGATGGATATTTGGTGTAGCTGAAACAAAGTATAATTCAGCACACCTTTCCAAGACCAGATGTTAGCTTATACTAAGAAGAATAGTCTTGAAGATTATGTGAAATGAGGCTGTGTGCTGATACCTTCCCTGAGTGTGTCGTAGTAGGTATTTAACTATGGGCATCTGACTCTGAAAAAGTCACCACTGTTGTTTTTATGTTGATTAGCTCAATTTTGGCTGAAAGAACCAAATTCACTAAGGGAGAGATGGAGAATTATTGCGTACCAGCATGATAACCTTGTGTGACAATGTAGTCATGATAAATATGCTATACATCTAGAAGTTCAGTCTGATACGTAGTCTGGACCAATGGGTTCTCTCACAAGGTGATGATCTATTGTATTGCCCAGCCAACTGGAGTGGCATTAAAATGAATTATACTAGGCTCCTGGTTTGGAAATTGTCTAGTCCATTATTTTTTAAGTACAGATTTCTTAAAGGGCAGAAGGAACCTTGGACAGAGAGAATGAATTGGAAACAAATTGTAACTGTGACATTCTGCCCTCTTTCCTCTCCTTGCCATTTTTGGCAATTAGGGCATTGTTTCCTCTTTCCTGTCAAGGACTGTTAGGGGCTGAAAAAGGCTTTTCAGTCTTTTGCCATTGTTCTGATTTGCGGAAAGGGAAGAAGAGAGTTGTTTATCCTTCCATGCCTGCACAGCTATCTCTGTACTTCCTTTCTCCTGTTATACGCAGTTTTCTTGTTTTCTGATAGAGGTTCGTAAAGTGAACCTAAGAGATGGACCAATGGGTTGCCTGAGGAAAGTCCTTAGTATTTCACAACTGTTTCATGATGCCACAGACCAGGATGTGCTGTACTGTTCAACCAGTCTCTATGTTCACATAGAGACTTTATTTATAATATCACATTTATAATATTTATAATATTATTATATTTATATTTATTTATAATTTATAATATTTATAATAATCACATTTCTTCATGTTCTTGTTCTTCCAGCTGACTCAGGTGTGAGAAGACCTCCAAGTTGTCCATTCCATTCTCAGGTTACTAGGTAATTTTCTCTCATTTATTTTTTCTTTAACCGTGCTAGTTTTATATATCCTACTGCTAATGTTGTACATTTCCAATTCTGTAGCTGCCACAGCTTCTGTGTATCTACTGTAGCTAGAAAACTTTTCAGCACCATCATAAACATGCAATGTGCATTCTCTGGTAATAGCTAGTGCTTTCATGGTATCAGATAGGTTGATCCCCAGAAAGACATACTGATTTTGGCTTATCCAAGATATCCAGTAAGACAATGCAATTTTGATCTGTTGCAGCCTAACTCTGCAAACTCTGATCTTTCCCATGGAGAGCATACGTACAGGTGTTGAGTGGTATTGTGCGAGTTCAGTGATTCACAGCGTTATTTGGTTGCCATAGTTCTCCTCATCTGCCCGTTGCTTCTGTTTGGAAACTGAGCTCTTACAGACATTCACTTTGAATGTTGATTTTCCTGGTCTTCAGAAAAGTGTGAAATTTAGTATGATACTCAGATAGACCAGGTACTAGTCATGGGTGAATCACCCTCAATCTTAGACGTGGAAAAATTTAGTAGCTTATTGAGTCTAAAGGTGGAGGAGATGGTTTTGTGTTTCATCTGAATTCTTACACAGTTGGCTTTGGATGTGCTAATCAGATTTCCATTAAAAGTTGCTCAGGTCAACATGGCTTTGATTTTGCATGAAGTTGTTACAAATGAAGACCTAATTTTGGACTGTGATGCATAAGTCACCTGCAGGAAATAGGGTTTTCTATGATTATAGCTTGTTTGCTTATTTTGACAGATGCAGAAATACTGGTACAAGTTCATATTGCTGTCTGCACCATTTGCTCTGATTCTTGCATGGTTTTATGTAAACTTTTCAGTGTGCAATCCCTATAGAGTGATAATCAATTTTTGTGGTTTAATAATTATAAATAATCACATACTTCAGAGTTTTCCAGTACCGTGAGCAGCTGCTGTTAGATCTAGAGGCATAGAGTCTCTGTCCATGCCCTCCCAAGGCTCTCTTGGAACTGCTCGGTGATGTTAAACACTTAAACAGCGGGGACTTTCTGGGAACAGTCCAGCTTGCTCTGGTATTTGGAGTCATTTAGCAAATGGTGATAACTAATTTAATTAAGATCAGATGCTAATGCCATTTGTGAAGAGCGTGCCGTATGGACACAGGCTACTGTTCTTTGGCTCTGAAGCATCCTTCTCTGATATCTGGAATGCCATGACATACATGCACTAACATGCTGACAACAATGCACAATAAATGGTTGGAGTATTCAGATATTTGTCATTCAACCAAGGTATTTTATCTACTCAGCTGTCAGGTGTCATCAAGACCAGCAGCTTTGTCATTCTTGAAATAACTCATTCCTCAAATGACTCACTCAAAATGATCAATGTTCTTGAATTCTTCTCACTCACTGTGTAATTTACACACTTTGGGTCTAATTTACATGCTTTGGGTACTCAAAAGATTGGTCTACACTGATAATATGTCTTTTTGTTAGTCAATAGAGAGGTTCTGACTAATTGTTGGTGCTTTTCTGCTGGAGAGGATTATGTCTCCATGTTCTATGGAGCATGACTTCCATCCTCTGTAAGTTTGGAAAAAAAATATCCTCACTCAACAAGTTACTCTATGGGTCAAGAAAACACTGTTTGTATTTCTTACATCTGACAATTTGCAAAATTTCCACCTAAACTATGGAGGTCCTACTGCAGGATATTATGGATACTAAAGGGTTCCATGGCTTTTAGGAAATATTATACAAGAACAGGGGACCTGTTGTAATACCTTATCTTCATCTAGCAGCAGTGTTGGTAACAGAGGCCTGATACAGAATCATAGAATGTTAGGGGTTGGAAGGGACCTCTGGAGATCATCAAGTCCAACCCCCCTGCCAAGCAGGACCA
>JAVSBS010013646.1:0-11415 GCA_033124195.1 Coracias cyanogaster
CCCCCCCCCCCCCCCCCCCCCTCCGTATAATAGATGGCTGGCTATGAAGGGAGCATGATATACATTATATAAGGGGTTATGGCTTGAGAAATTTATGGGGGGGTATGTGCACACGTGTGTTTGGGTGCACACATGTGCACGCACATACAGAAAGAGATAAAATATATAAACTGTGTAATCCGTAATACATAGCCAGGGAGAGAGTGTTTTCAGCTGCTTATATGTCTGGCTTTAGTGGCCATGTGTATTTATTTGTGTGCGCGCGCGTGCACGCGCACATATATATATATATACACACACACGCTATAATGTATATGGCTAGTGGGCGATACAGTTGTCCACGGTTATGGCAGGGTCTTTCAGGCTATATGTATAGCGTACATATATGTCTATAAGGCTAGGACACACATGCTATCTATAAATATCATAATTATATAGTATATTCTGTCTCTGTGTGTATCTTATACGTTTGCAAACACCTGCCATATAATGGTCCTGTGTTCTCTTTAGTAAGCTGTATGTATGATATACATATTTTATTAGTGTATTTATGTATGTGTAATGTGGTGTATTATGTAGTTATAGCTGTGCCTCTGTGTATACATATAATACATTAAAATATATGTCAATGGAAAGAGAATGCTATCATCTACAAGGGTCTCTGTGTATATTTAAATATTATATATATATATATAAAATATACCACACATGATATGTATAGACAAAGAGCACATAACGATATAACACCGGCTGTGTATATACTATATCACCCATTTAATTAATATGTAGGTAGGTGCATGTATTAATAGATCTATGTCTGCTTGTAGCTCTACATCTGTCTATATGCATGTTGAAATACGAGGCTATATTATGCATATTTGTAAAATTATGGCATATACTGTGTGATACATGGGGCGGGGACAGTGTTATAGATTTCTAAGGATCTCACTGTATACATATGAAAATGTGTCTATAAAGAGATCACGAGAGAGACAGTTTAAGGGCTTCATAGATGTGTGTGTACTTATAAAATTAAGTATATGCTATATATATATAGTATATAGCTAGATAGCTGGACTGTTCTGTTCCATTATAGAAAGGGCTCACTCTGTGTGTGTGTGTGTATATATTATATAGCTGTAGAGAGCTAGCGTGAAATATAGTCACATAAGGTGCTTGGGAAATATCTATAGACAGACATTTAATAAATATGTAGTATATGTAAAGGGCTAGCTTGCTAGGATCTCTCTGTCACACTTTTATAACCATACAGTGTGTTTACTTGCATTAACATTGTAGAGCATTAGACCTTTTTTATACACATGCACAATAGAGATACTGGTGTATAGGTACCTCATGCTCTTATGAGTTATAATAACGGGGTGTATGTGTAGACATGTTTTTTATGCAGTTATGAAATACATATGTTGTACGCTATAGTGTATATCGGCAACTAGATGGAGGCTGGACTATCTTCAGCCAGTCAAACAGCACCAGCAAATCCCAGGCACGCGATATGTTGGTATTTAGAACTTTTATTTGCAATACTTTAGGTCCAAGTTTCAAACTGCAATATTTTTACACTCAAGACACAGTCATGCACAATCCATAGTTCAATTTTCTATTGCTTCAACCACAATTTAAAATAACTTAATATTGGAAACAAAACCCAAAAATCTTAAAAAAAAGGATGCTGAGGTCAGTAAGATGGATCCATGCCATCAGCACATTTACAAAGTAAATAACTTAGTTCTCTTTTTAAAAAGATCAGTTACCTCTTAATCCAAAGTTACAGAAGATTTTTCACTACACATTTGTTTTTTGTTTTTAGCTTTTATCTTTTTCTTTTTTTTCCGTTTTTTCCTTTTTTTCTTTTTTTTTTTAAACAGATAACACGTCCTAAAAAAGGAATGTACAGCAAATGAGATACATTTCTGATAAACAATGAAAATGTAGGCTCCTCCTCTGTTTACTTTTGTCTGGATACCCTGAAGAAAAAAAAAAAATCTAGCAGACACCAGCGTAGGTGTAAACTGGTTGCTTCGGACTAAACTGGAGTGTAGCATTGGTTCCATCCTGACCCCGTCAAGAGTTACAGGATTTTTTTGCAGATCTTCCCGAAACGTGTGTCTGTAGGCACAGCATCCCAGATGCAGCCCCAGTGCACCAGAGGAACTCCCGGTTATTCCCGCACTGACTCTGGGCCCTGCCCAAGGCGATGGAGATGTTCTCCTCACTGGGGGCTATGCTGTGTGCAGTCCTTGCTACTAGCTCCCATCTGGAGCAGCTCCTCCTCCACCTGCTGACCCGCTAAGGCAGATCCCGGCAGCCTACGAGAGCCGCACCCGATGAGCTGAGAGGCTTTTCTCCCGGTTGCTGTGCTACAGACTGATTAGCAGCATCATTTAACACTTATATAAATGTGACAAAAAGCAATTGTCGTTGTGCACCTTAAGCTCAAAGGTCAAAAATCCCAGCGGACAAGGATGTAAGAGACGTGCATTGCTTCATGTTTGCTACAATGACCCGACCTGCTCCTGACCTGGACAGCTTTGTGCGATGGAGAACAACAGCAAGGGGCAGCTCCCACCCACTCAGCCGAGGGACACTCTGGTCCCCGGCACCCAGGGCAATATCAGCACCCGCTTACTAAGCAACCAGCTCTGCTGCCATTGAGCCCAACAACCACGTTCTCAGTGGCGTCTGAGGGAGTAGCTGCAGTGCCTGTATCTGATGCCAAAGCCTACGGCTGGGCTGGACAAATAACACGCATCACGCAGCAGCAAAAGGAGCTGACTTTAAAAGCAACAAGCTGCCACTAGTCCCTCAAGTCTGCAATAGTGTCGCAGTAGCCTGAGGCATCTGGGAGCCCTCTTCAGGTGGCAGGTGCTGGGCTCTTGGAGGTTATGCACAAAATCGAGGTGGTAAGTCCAGCTCCAGACCAGGCTGATGGGTTGGAAAGGCTGCTGCGAGCAGGCAGTTAAAAGGGCAAAGAAATGAGGACCTCAAGCACGTTATCTGAGCCAGGTACGCAGTCCTGCTTACCAGCCACCGAGCACAGGCTGAACAGAGGGCACAGAAAGAGCAAAATCAGTCAGGCACAGAGACTGGGAAGAGCAAGACCTGTGAGAGGTTACACAGCTCCCAGCTGCTCTGTTTCAAAGCCCTGAAGGAGTGAAGGACAGAGAGGAGGTGACACACACACAACACCCATGTTCTCAGTTCGTAGGCTTCCTCCCTCAGTGGGAGGAATTTCAAAAGAAATTAACTCTATTTTTCTCTCTGAATAGTCTCGTTTAGCATTAGCAGCTTAGCACTAGGAGCTGTAGTTGAAGGCTTAGGCCACAAGAGCTGACCAAGAGTAAGCGTCTGATAAAACTCATGCCGCTAACACAGACCTAGCTGAATTCAGCAGAGAATCACAGAATTGTTTAGGTTGGAAAAAACCTTTGAACAGAGTCCAACTGTTAACCCAGCACTGCCAAGTCCAGCACTAAACCATCTTCCTCAGCTCCGCATCTACACAGCTTTTAAATACTTCCAGAGATGGGGACTCCACCACTGCCCTGGGCAGACTGGGACAGGCGTTCACAAGGCTTTTGGGGAAGAAATTGTTCCTCATGTCCAACCTTCACCCTCTCCAGGCACAACTTGAGGCCATTTCCTCTTGTCCTATCGCTTGTTACTTGGAAGAAGAGACCAAACCCACCTTGCTACAACCTCATTCAGGAAGCTGTCAAGAGTGAGAAGTTCTCCCATAAGCCTCCTTTTTCAGGCAGAACAACACTAAGTCCCTCACAAGACTTGTGCTCTAGACCCTCCCCCAGCTTCGTTGCCCTTCCCTGGACATGCTCCAGCCCCTCCATGTTCTTGTAGTGAGGAGTCCAAAACTGACCCCAAGGTTTGAGGGGCAGCCTCTCCAGTGCCGAGTCCAGGGGGATGATCCCTGCCCTTAGTCGTGCTGGCCACACTAGTGCTGACACAAGCCAGGATGCTGGTGGCCTTCTTGGCCACCTGGGCATACACTGGCTTATATCCAGACAGCTGTTGACCAACACCCTCAGGTCCTTCTCCACCAGATCTGCGCAAAATGAAGACAATAAAGACCAAGGAAACCCTTCCAAGAGAAGGAAGTCACTTCAGAAGGCCAGCCCAGTGACATTGAAAACCAGTAAGAAATCAAGAGGCCGCTGACCAGAATTAAGTGATTGGACTTAGGGATTGGGTATGGGGATAACTGAGAGGTGTGAAGTTGGGTAAAGGTCTCTCTCTGGAGGCACCGAGCTCGAGCTGTCACCTGAGAACTAATAACAGAGGAACTGGAAACCTTCACTTGGACCTTATATTTATCAGCAGGATCATAGAATTAGAATCATCTAAGTTGGGAAAGTCCTCTAGGACCATCAAGTCCAAAGGGTTGGACACTGTTACAGTGGCCAGCGTGTGTAAACTCCTAGCATCAGAGAGTGGTGATTCAAAGGCTCTTCTGGCCCTTGCGCCCAACCGCAGCCCTTTCGGCTTTGTACGGAGGCTGGGCAGGGCAGACGTTGCTGGCAAGCCTCGCAGAAACCCAGCGTGATGCCCCAGCAGCTGTGAACATGGTGCCACTCCACTAGAGCAGGAGGCACCCAACACACAGCTGCTGAAGCTGATGCGTGGTCTGCTGGGCAACTGGCCAGTGCAATTAATAAAACAATTAGCAATTTTCTATATTATCAACTTTAACAAATGGACCTGCCCACCCTTTCCTCAGTCAGGGTCAGAGTGTGGCAGAAGGTGAGCGCTTGCTTGGGAGAGCTGCTGAGCAGCGAGAACAAAGTTTGCAGGCTCATACCCACATGGCACCCTGAAGAGCACGCGAGAAGCATCTCTCCTCCTCCTCCTCTTTCCCGTTTTTCTTTTGAGATGGCTCTTGTCACCAAAGGTGCACGCAACCGTTGGTAGGCTCAGGCCAGTGATGGTCACCATGATGCACCGTGTTGGATTACGGCTGCCAGCTCTGAACTGCATCCCAGGAGAGGATGTATAAGCGAGATTCTGCAAGCTTTGGCCAGAAGAAGAAATTACTGTCAGATCAGGGACAAGACAGGCAAAGAGAAGTTTTAAAGACCCCTGAATTGCAAATCACACTCAAGAAAACCTTGGATGGTTTCTGGTGAAACACAAAGATAATCCTTTGCCAGCTTCCTGAAAACTGGTGGCTAAAATGAAAGATATTTATGTGGTCAAGGGAGAGGGAAAAAAAGAAAAACAACAAAAAAGTTGAACACTTCTATTTCTGGCTTTTTATTAGCTTGTCCCATCACTCATCATAAGTTCCTGCACATGGACGAACAACAGCCCACCGGGAAGGTGTGTGGACCTCTAACTTGGTGGCATTTAGCAAGGTGAAGCTGGCAGGAGTGCAAGCCCTGGATGCCAGGCAAAGAAATGCCATCTTTGATGGCAGGCGTCACAGAGATCCCACTGGCTCGCGCTCGCGGGATGCACTCACAACTCAACTAAGGAATACACAAATTTGTGTGAGGGATGCTCTGTCACACAGACCACAGGGTACGGTGACATCTGCTACAACCAGAGGACAGGAGACAGGACTTCCCTTCTGTGTGGCTGGAACATGCTTCATTTTCGGTGGCAGGACGTGGGGGGAGACCAACCAAAAGACCTGCCGAGGCACAGCCACTGGCCTCAGAGGAAGTCAGCACAAAGAGCTAGAAGAGCCTCTCGAGTTCATTTGTGTGCAGTGTGAGCTGGCCAGCCAGCCAGTGAAGACGGAGAATAAACACACACGTGTTTACCAAAGCGCTGGGCACAAGAAGTGAGAATCCAACCCCCGCCCAAGTTTGTGATCAAGCGCCGAGAGCGCTGCGAGGTCCACCCCTGTGCAGGCACTGTAGGACAATTTTACATAGGCAGGGTTATTTTTTTTTTCCTTTTTTTCCTTTTTTCTTAAATAAATAAACTTTTCTGTGCTTCTCAAACTTCCCCGACTTCACTGCTGCCACGCTTCTGTCCCAAAACACATCAAAATCACAGCAAGCCATCGGGTCATTGTCCCACATCTCCACTGCAGCAACGGGAATCTTAGTTGAGCTCTCCAAGGGGTTTTTTACAATTTAACACATTTTAAAATGAAGACAATTCACCAATCTTTTACAACCTTGGAATGAAAGCATTTGAAACCTATTCACCTATGCATTTTTCAACAGAAACAGCCTATTTCTAATAATTCCAAATAATTAATTGGATAGCAATCAGAAAACCTGGGATGATTCCAGAGGTTCTATAGTGCTTATCTCTTTCCTTTCTGCAAGATCAATGCTGTTGTCTATCCTAACCTACTATGTGAGCCTGTACCTATACCAGACTTGCCCCTCTCAGGACTGGGGATTGGGGGGTTTTTGGGTTTTAAAAATACATTAATAAGCCTCTTCCACATTTCTTATCAGAGTTGGGAGGATATAAATGCAGCTGCTCTCTTTCAGCATCTAGTAGCTGAGAATTTAGTGCCGGAGATCATCTCAAACGCAGAGCCACGGCGATGCCAGAGGTGCCCTTCCCGCACATGGCACCGCCTCAGCCAGGCAGTTACAGCCCCTGAACCCTGTCTGCCCTCCAGGGATTGTTTTTTAGGAGGAAAAAAATCTCTAGATTTGCTGATGTGAAGAGAAACAAATATTTCATTTAAAAGTAAGGCCTCTTATTACAGCAGTTGTCATGAAAAAGCCAGTGCCAATGACATTCTGTATGCTGGGGCATGCACTGATCAAAACATGATACCATTTGTTCTTCCTATTTGTCGTATTTTATCTTCAGGGAAGGTGGGGTGGTGGGTTGGGTTTTTTGAAGTAGAGATGCTGCAATACTTACAGGTAAAGAAAATAATCAGGAAAACCCCCATCAAATAATGGAGTCTGTCAACATAAATGTTTATATTGTATGGCCAGCAAACGTGCCATAAAAAAGTGCTTTTTCCTCTGTGGGTAGGAAGAAACAAAGGCCATACTGTCACTTGTTTCCTCACTTCTTACATGGAATGCAAACATGTTTCATTCCGATGAATGCTTTACAAATTGAGGGCAGCCCATCCGAAGCTCCAATTACTCTTCCTCACAACAGCTTGAGCTGACAGAGAAAAATGGGACCTCACAAAAGGAAGTGAATCTTTAGAGTAAAATAGAACAGAATCATTTTGGTTGGAAAAGACCGCTGGGCAGTTTCCAGCCGCTATTCCTCCAGCCGGTGGTATTGCAGGGGGTTGTTGTGACCCAAGTGCAGGACCCAGCCCTAGGCCTTGTTGAACCTCATCTCACTGGTCTTGGCCCATCGATCCAGCCTGTCCAGACCCCTCTGTAGAGCCTCCGAACCTTAAGCAGATTGACACACCCAACTAAGCTGGGGTCATCTGCAGATTTGCTGAGCATGCCCTCGATCCTCTTGTCCAAATCATTGATAAATACATTAAAAAGAACTGGCCCCAGTACTGAGCCCTGGGGAACACCATTTGTGACCGGCCGCCAACTGGAGTTACCTCCATTCATCACCACTCTCCGGGCCCAGCCATCCAGCCAATTTTTTATCCAGCTAAGCGTACACCCATCCAAGCCATGAATAGCCAGGGTCTCCAGGAGAATGCTGTGGGAAATGGTGTCAAAGGCTTTACTAAAGTCCACTGACCATTTCCTCTTTGATTATGGGGGCTTTGTTCTGCTCCCTGTCCTGATCTTCCAACTCACAAGGGACTCTGTCAACCAGACTCCTAAGCAGGCCAAAGTCTGCCTTCCCAAAGTCCAAGGTGTCAGTTCTGCTGACCCCCTCCTTACTTCTCTGAGAATCAAAAGCTCTATCCTGATTGCTAAGCCCAAGACAGTCCTCAATGATCACATCACCCACAAGTCCTTCTCTGTTCATAAACTAGAGGTCCACTGGGGCACCTTCCCTAGTTGGCTCCCTCACCAGCTCTGTCAGGAAATTATCTTCCACACACTCTAGAAACCTCCTGGGCTGTTTCCTCTCTGCTGTACTGTATTTCCAGCAGACAGCCCCACCTTGGTTGGCTGCACTTGCAGAGCCTAGTACCTACTGTGCAAGGGTCCCTGGGCAGGTGGGGTAGTCATGGAGGAGACACCTCCTGTTGCCTCAGCCAAAGACACCGGGACGGACAGAGCGAGCGAGGGTAGGTTAGCGCCAGGGTTAGCGATGGCTGCAACACAAAGATGGTAACGAAGTGAGACACCAAATGAGCTAATGCCTAATTCAAGAAAAGCCCAAGCATCCCTCATTCCTCCTGGCAAGATACGAAGGTGGTCAGTACCTTAAAGGCTACTTAGCCCTTTGCAGGACCAGGCCTAAACATGAAGATGTACAGCAGAAAGCTGGTTTCCTGGGTTTTTCTCTGCTCACTGGGTGGGCGTTGCTTCAATTGCTGCTTCGAAGGTCTTTGATTAGTTGTACGACTAAAATACAGCAACAAATACTCCATGCAAAAGCATCTTCCGAGTGAAGCCACATTGCGTCTTTCTTTCAGAAATGAATAAATTAAACACAAATTGCATACTTAAACTATTCTGCTCCCTTACAAATCAGTTGGCCAGTCAAGCACAATCCTCAGTCACATCCAGGACCCCTCTCCCAGCAGCTCAGAGCCGCATTCAGCAGCGCTTGCTGCGCGCAGGACAGCAGAAAGCAGCCTGGCTCAGTGCCTCTCAGTGCTTCTGCAATCCGCTCTGCCTTTCACACATTTGCTCTCGCTCTGTGCAGAGCTCCAGGTTTTAGCACGCTCTCCTCCAGAGCTGTCTGCTGCGCTGGCTCTGCTCATGCAGACCTGAGCCGTGGAAGCTGTCACTCACTCGCGCTGCCGCAGTTTCCACGGCAGAACTCGTGCCTAAAGGACACTCACCTGCGGAGCAGCCCGGCTCCCTCCCCGGCTGCCGACAGCAGCGCAGACGCTACTAACCCGTCCCAAGAGCTAAAAGATGACCAGGAGAAGGCACCCTCAGACGTGACGCCACCACTCAGCTCTGGTTTGCCCTTCTCTGCTCCTGCACAGACTCAGGGTGGCTAATCCCACCAGCCTGCCCGTTTCTCAGCGAGGCTACGACTCACCCTGGGAGCAGCCCGCTGCCGGTTTGGCCGATACGGGATGATTGGTGTGGTCCCAGCAAGGGGCCCAGTGCTGGTCTGCTTCTGCTGCCACTTCCAGCCTGGCTCTGCGGATGCTGAGGCTGCTCTGTGCTCTGCAAGGGCTCTGCTGGGGCTCAGCACCAGGCAGGGCTGGGCCCGCTCCCACCTCACCTTCCTCTTACAGCTTTGCATCAGACGAGCCCTTTCTGTGCACACCGACTGGTCTTCCTCCTTTTTGAGTACGACTCTCGTCCAGGCAAACAGATTACAATGAGTTATACAAATCAAATTGTCAAGAACCGAAACACTAAATATTCACAGTTGAAAGCCTGTATCTCAACAGGATGTTTTCTTTGCCCCACTCTTGATTCGTTTTTGGTTGGAAACACAATTTCACTTTCTTCCTCACCTAAAAGTACCACAAGCGGGCAAATATAAGCGAGTGGGCTGTATTCAAAAGGCAGTGCAGTCTGGAGTTTACGAATGGAGGAGACCCTTTTCCAATTCCAAACCGTACCAAAAGATCCCATAAAAGGGACTTTCCGTCGTTAAGAAACAACTGACAAGTTAAAAGTGAATGTACAGCTTATTCACAGGGTGAGAAGGAAGGGAATCTTCCAACTGAATTTGCTTTACCTTGGAAATGGTTGAGGCAGCAAAGCATTTTCGGTCATTACCTCTCTGTCTTAACCCCTGTTTCATCTTAAAAATAAATAAAGGAGCCAGAAAGCAGGAAGAAGACAAATGATAATATTTTACTCCTTGAGGGACTGGGTTGTTCTCCCTCCTACCACCATGACTGTGACCGTTGGTTTGTTTATCCATCCGTCTGTCCTGCAGCACAAGAGTTGAGGTTTTATAGAGTTTTTGTTCTCAGTCCTGCTCTGAGCTGGCGTGGGAGAAAGCCGGCCTGAAGCGCTAGCGGCTGCTGTTCTTAATCGCTTCCTTTGCTGCAATGATCAGAGGAGTCAGGCTGGAGAGTGGCTTGGCTAATTTTAAAAATGGATGCTGCCCAAAGGAAAAAAAGAAACGAACCGTTACTTTCCAAACTCCGTTATTCACAGGCTCAAGCAGTTTTCCTCTGGACTGAAGGGACCATCTGCACCTGCGTCTTCAGGACCAGTACCTTGCTATCACAGGCAGGCATGGCCCATAATCCTATTAATCCATTTTTCAAGGTGTCTTCGGCTTGCTAGGATTTTTGCCCCACCAGTGCTCTGGGAATGCCGCTTGCTGTCCCAGGGCTTCATTCCTTTCAGGAAACTCAAAATACTTACGTGGGTTCCTGCCTTCTAAAGAGAGGAGCTATTTTAGTTGTCAAAAAAGATGAGGGGCATCTCAGGAAACTCCAGTACCTCTGGGAAATGTTTTTCCCAGTAGCATGTAGGCCCATGTGTGGTTCTGAAGGCCACTGAGGTACAGGCTTTCAGCACCAAGAGCATGGACATGAGTGACAGAGCGCTGACGGACCCAGCTCTGGGCTGCAGCGAGCGCGGTGTCTGCCATTGCATGCCCTGCCCCTCCTGTGCTGGCTGGCACCTTCACAGCGGGGACAGCCAAGTGGCACGTTCTGCAGCTCCCTATCTGCCACAAAACCTGGCAGTAAACCTGGAGCAGTTCTCATCTACTTGACTGCGCCAGGCTGCAAATGGAGCTGTGACAAGTCCCACTCAGCTGTCCCTGTTTTGGTGGCAGAAACCGCTAAAAGTGGGGCTCGGTGGCACAAATCTCTAAGAGTGGAGCACAAGGGACGAGACAGGGCCCCTCTGATGCTCAGCGAGGACCCCACAGCTCCTTCCCTCCTGCAGCCAAATCTCTGACTGCTTGGCTGTGACCAGTTTCATTGGGTTCCTCCATGGTCATCTCTCTGTACCTGGCAGTCACCAACACCAGTCCAGGCCTCTGTACCTGGTAACATTCCATTTCCGTTATCCTGCCACCATGTAAAACTGAATATACCATCAAAATACAAAACAGGGCCACAGAAATGATCCCCTCTGCTGTGAGGACAGGCTGAGAGATGGGGGTTGTTCAGCCAGGAGAAGAGAAGGCTCTGAGGAGACCTTGCTGCAGCCTTTCAGTGCTTTAAGAGCACCTCTAAGAAAGATGGGGACAGACTTTTGAGCAGGGCCTGTTGCAACAGGACAAGGGGTGATGGTTTTAAACTAAAAGAGGGAGATTTAGACCAGAGAGAAGGAAGAAATTTTTTACATTAAGGGTGGTGAGAGCCTGGCGCAGGCTGCCCAGAGAGGTGGTGGCTGCCCCATCCCTGGCACCATTGCAGGTGAGGTT
>JAVSBS010013646.1:35456-45857 GCA_033124195.1 Coracias cyanogaster
AGGTGCCCATCCATGGAGAGGTGAAGATCTTGGCTTTACCCATCCTCTGCCAAGGCTAGGAAGGAAGTGAAACTAGGTTTGAAGCTGAAAGTGTGGCATCAGCCAAGCTCAGCATTTTTCTCCCCGTTTTGTGGAAGGGCCTGGCCTGCTCCTTCAAAGGGGGGGTGCGGAGGAATAACAGCCTTAGAGCAGGGCCTTGGCACGCAAGAGGGGAACCAAAAGTTCCCCTGCAAAGGACAAAGGGTGGGAACAATGTGCTTATGTATTTCTAGCTGCTTTAATTCCTATTAAACTCTGCTTAACAAAGTGCAGCTCTTCATGGAGCTCCTCTCTTGATGGAGATGATGCTCTGTGCTCACTGAAGCAAAGTGATCGCAAAGCACTGTCCTGAGAGAAAAAGGGGTTTCTCCCTGCTGTAAATGGACAATATCATGGAGAACAGCCCTGCTCCTGCCTGTTTTTCTCCTCTGCTGCTGTTTTTTTGCCAGTGAAATGATCTTATTTCTTCACACAGAGGGTGGTGAGACACTGGAGCAGGTTGCCCAGAGATGGGGCCTTGAGCTACCTGGTCTGGTGGGTGTCCCTGCCATGGAAGGGGGCTTGGAACTAGATGATCTTTGAGGTCCCCTCTAACCCAAATAATTCTATGATTCACTCTATGATTCTATCTGGAGGGCGAGGTCTTGAGACATGGAGAGATGAAAACCCCACCATGTGAAAGAAAATAAAGCAAATGGCCCCAGAGATTTTTATTCTCCTGGAGCAAAGTGTGCACCGAGAATAGAGATTGTGGCTGTAATTATCACATCTAATCAAAACATTTTAACAATGATTAATCCCCTAATTTAAATTCCAAATGTAAAAATATGGATATATTGAGTGTTTTGTGTTTTTATGAGCACACCCATCTTGCTCCTTTAGCCTGAGCGCCAGAAAGCAGTAATAAAACCTGTACAGATACTAATTCCAGTGCTGATTCCTCATTGGTCCAAAAGCCTGGAACAATCTCTCATTGCTCTCCCAAAGCCGAGTTCATTCAACCTTAGCAGATGATCAACAACTTCCTGGCAGCACTAAACAAACCTGGGCACGGGTATGTTGGCTGAAAAGCTGCCGGGTTTATACATCACCTGCGTCAAACCAGCTCCTCCTCACCTGCCATTTTCTGGAGCAAATTGCTTCTGCTGCTTCGAGTGTGTTGCTTGTGCTCTGTGAAAGTTTTTCTTCTCCAGGAACGGTTGGTAGGTTACGGTGGCAAACAGAGAAATCCACTTACCAAGCCCACTCTTACACAATAGGCACTCCAGAGAGTGAGTTTTCATCTCTGAGTCACAGGGGAAATGAAAGAAGGATTTATTTTGTGGGGTTTTTTTTTCACCTCGTGAAATTCTTAATCCATTTACTTTGCCTGTTCACAAATGCGAATTGTACATCCGGAAAGGCCCAGCACTTAGGGGCATGAACATGAGCTTAGCTAAGCCTTGTCCTGCCCCTTTAGCACAGAGAGAGAAGATGCACATCTGGAAATAGGAGGCTTGACAGAGCTCAGAAAAAGGGCTGGATCTGGCCAGTGTTTGTATGAGCAAAATTGTGCCTTGAAGTCCAAGATCTCACAGATGTGCTCATGGCATGGAGAGCAACCCTACAGAGAAAGATTTGAGGGTGCTAGTGGATGAAAAGCTGGAGATGAGCCAGCAACCTGCGCTCGCAGCCCAGAAGCCAATGTCCTCCTGGGCTCCATCCCCAGCAGCGTGGGCAGCAGGGCGAGGGAGGGGATCCTGCCCCTCTGCTGCGCTCTGGGGAGACCCCCCTGCAGTGCTGGGGCAGCTCTGGAGTCCTCAGCACAGCAGAGACATGGACCTGCTGGAGTGGGGCCAGAGGAGGCCCCAGCAATGATGTGAGGGTTGGAAGGCCTCTGCTGTGAGGCCAGGCTGAGAAGAGTTGGGGTTGTTCATCCTGGAGAAGAGAAGGCTCCAGGGAGAACTTCTTGTGGCCTTTTAGTACTTAAAGGGGGCCTATCAGAAAGATGGGGACAATCTTTTTAGTAGGGCCTGCTGCAACAGGACGAAGGGTGATGGTTCTAAACTAATAGAGGGAGATTCAGACTAGGTAGAAGGAAGAAATTTTTTTACACTGGGAGTGGGGAAACACTGGCCCAGGTTGCCCAGAGAGGTGGTAGAAGCTCCATCCCTGGAAACATTCCAGGTGAGGTTGGCTGGGGCTCTGAGCAACCTGCTCTAGTTGCAGATGTCCCTGCTCACTGCAGGGGGGTTGGACTCGATGACTGTTGAATGTCCCTTCCAACCCAAACCATTCTATGATTCTATGAACACAAGAAGGCAACAGTTATTGACTAGCTTATAAACACTCCTATCTCTACAGTTACAAAGCTGACCATATATTGTATGCCACTGGCAGGTATTCTAGACCTCATTCTATCTTCAGTGACGTGGCCAGACAAGTGCCAAGTTCTCATCACAGCCTTCTGCTTCCTTTGTACACTCTCAAGCTCCACTACAACAGCAATTGCAGCAGACAAAATTGAATACTTCCACAAGAACCTTGAGCTGTAAGTGACTTGGATCATCCAAGTAAACAAATCTGAAGTGGATAAAGTATTTCCCAAACATAACTTACATTCTGAAAGCTCTCAAAATATTTAACCAGCTCATTAGAAGGGCTTTAAAAAGCTGGTAAAGAGAGTTGAAAGTGAAGTAAGACATTTATACAGTGTAACATTAAAAACAAAACACATGTACTTATGAAATTGCTCTCAAGTGAAAACAGCAGCTATTCCCCCAAAGCCTGATTTTTAGAAGCTCTTAACACGCATCTCAGGGCAACCCCGCAGTTAAAAAAAAAAGTACGAAGCCAAGGAAAATGTTTAACTTAGTCAATGATCATGATGCCATGTGTTAAAGACTGAACATAGAGGAAACCTCACTGTAATTACTCAACAGTTTATGTTGGAGTTTGAAAAGCTGCTGAAGGACAGGTGACTGAAATAATGACATTTAATAATGCCTGTTAATTGCTATGTTCAATTCCGTTAGGAGCAGGTGAGAAACGAGCTATTAGCTTAGAAAGAAAACTGCAAGTTAAGAAATGTGAGGTTTTCTATAGCAACCAAACTCCTTTAGGAGTTAGGATTGACTCTCCAATAGCTGGGAAGGGAAGATCTCAGGCAAGAGCTAATCCTGAAAAAATCCTGCAGAACACAGGTAAATGGCCCGGGAGGGATTCAGATACTGAGCTAAAGTTTCTCATTTTCAAAAATCTATTGTGAAATGAAGCATGAAGTCATGAGGGTTTGGAAGGCTGCAGCCTGAAGGATTAAACCTTCCAATCTGTCTCAGACCACAGGAAATTGTTTTAATCTTTATACACCCACACGCAGGCAGATCTGCTCTGCTGAAATTTGTTTTCCAGATAAAAATGCTCTGGTTTGCTACCCTTCCGAAAGGGATGTACAGGAAGGAGCATGATCATATGCTTAGAGAACTAAACTGAAGCAAAAGAGATTAATGTTCTATGAATTTACCCAGGACGCGTTTGGACAAAGCATTAAAATGGTATTAAAATTAATTTGCAATAGTTACATTATATATAATATATTGTATATAACACAAATTAATTCTTGATATTATGCATATTATAG
The DNA here is from genome assembly GCA_033124195.1 of Coracias cyanogaster. Classification (NCBI taxonomy): domain Eukaryota; kingdom Metazoa; phylum Chordata; class Aves; order Coraciiformes; family Coraciidae; genus Coracias; species Coracias cyanogaster. The sequence continues at coordinate 39,115 of JAVSBS010013646.1, forward strand.
TTACATATTATATAATTATATAGTAATTTTTTAATTGTGTCAAAACAGGAAGACCTCAGTGAGTTTAACTCTTAAGAAAAGTTACATCCTGCCAACAAACACTGCGCTTCAAAGAGAAATCATGGGCAGGGACACCTCCCACTAGACCAGGTTGCTCAAAGCCCCATCCAACCTGGCCTTGAACACCTCCAGTGTTGGGGCATCTACAGCCTCTCTGGGCAACCTGTGCCAGTGTCTCACCACACCCTCATAGTGAAGAACTTCTTCCAAATTTCTAATCTAAATCTCCCTCTTCCAGTTTGAACCCATTGCCCCTCATCCTGTCACTACAAGCCCTCATAAAAAGCCCCTCCCCAGCTTTCTTGTAGGCACCAAGGACTTGTGAGAAGCTCTCAGTCTGCACTCTGGAAATTGTATTGGTTGAACCAGCAAATTGAGGAAATTACAGACTCCGCTGCCACAAACTATCATGTGTAGGGAACCAAACCACTGCAGGGTGAGTTACAAATGCTGTCCATGCCCTGTTGGGTGGAGACACCCCCCTAGTAGCTGAAGCTGGGCCAGCAAAAAGCAAAAAGAAAGCAAAGAGCAGCACAGGCTGGCGCTCCCGTTTCTGCAACGCCAACACTGCAATTTTGCAGAGTCTTCACAACCAAGGGAAAAATGCCTAAATCAGGAGGATCGTCCCGGAATGAGCCTGCTAGGGAGACAGCTCTGGATGCTGCTGGAGACCACTCTGGACACTGACACCTTCCCTACCTTCCTTCTCGTCCTCCATGCTAGCACGCCTTTCACATCACAACAGTGGTCATTCTACGTCTGTTCGTGAATTCATGAGCAGCAACCTCATCTTTTCTACAGCTAGTGCAAAAACATTGCTAAGTATCACAAAAAATCCTAGCGGGAGAGGGCCTACAGGGGAGGCCCCTGTAGGAAGCTTCTGGAAGCTCCCCTGGCTCCAAGTTGGACCTGCCTCTGGCCAAGGCCAAGCCAATCTGTGACAGTGGAAGTGCCTCTGTGATAACATATTTAAGAAGGGAAAAAAAACAACAACCTGTTGGGCAAGTGCTTGGAAAGGAGAGGGATGTGAGAAGAACAACTCTGCAGACACCAAGGTCAGTGAAGGAGGAGGGAGAGAAGGTGCTCCAGGCGTTGGAGCAGAGATTCTGTTCTGTGATTTCACTCTTTCTCTTCCCCTTTGGGAAGGGAGAGGGGTTATAGAGAGTATCTGTCATACATCTAGTGGCCAGCCCAGCCCCTGACACCTTGTCTCGACCCTCCAGCCTTTTGATCTATTCTCTCCTCCCCATCCCACCGGGGTGTGGAGGTAGGAGCGAGCGAGCTGCTGTGTGGTGGTTAGCTACTAGCTGGGTGGGCTTAAACCACAACGTTGCTCCATCTGGTATCTTACTTCGTTCTAAAAACAAGTGACAAAGAAAAGTCACAGTTTCAACAACGAGGGGGCAAAAGGAGAAACGTAATTAATTTCAGGAGCATTCCACAAACTGGAATTTTTTAGGGTTGCTTCTTGACCACTTGAATGTTGAACATTTGTCATTCAATGACTCAGTTGGGGGTCTGGCACTCCCTTTTTTGCAGTGAGATGTCAACTTACCTCCTGATGTAAAGCTCATGTATTTCTGGTTGTTAACTGTTTCTTTGGAATCATAAAATTTGAGAACATCTAGAACAGCTTGTGGGTTCTTCTTCTGCTCCAGTTTTGTTATGTTGGAGGTCTGTAGTAGCCTGGCCCATTGCTCTGGAATGCCCTGCAGATGTCAAGTGGAAAGAACATGGATTTAGAATATTTAACAGCCGCAGCCTCACAGATTTTTACCAAGATCCCATGCTACCTGTAAGATTACTTTCAGAAATTTTGGTTGACACTTTACAATTAAAATTAGTAGCTTATACATTAGATGCAATCATTCTCTTCTCTATCACAATACAGAGCTAAAACCAGGATCCAACTTTAAAAAGAAAAGAAAGTTATGACTGTGATAGGAAAAAAAGTGCATGAAACTCATCTTTAAATCAACTCTGCTCTTCCATGGAATAATGATTTAAGGCTTAGCTTGTTTTCCTGGTGATTCAGTGCAGACATAACAAGACTATTCTATATTTGTGGACAACACAGTGTATTTTAGGAGCTTTACACTGGATTTTTAATGCTTAATAATGCAAATACATTTTGCTGAAATGATCACTGCTGCCTGATTAAAAGGTGAACCCCACCCTGATACAGTTTATTTTCAGCATACCAGGGGTTAAGAATCTGCATTTAAATTCTCAAAATCGTTACGTGGAGTACCCCTGATGCTAAGGATGGCTCTTTTTTCGAGCTCCGGGAGCTCTGCAGGTTCTCTACTGCAAATATACAGAAACCAGGGACTCAGAAAATCGGCTGAGCGTGCCAAAGCCTCGCATGACTTCTTGGACATCTTAGGAGAGAGGGTGGCAATTGAAAATCAATCCAATCGCGGATGGCCGCAGCTCTGCATTGCAATCATATTGACGAAAAATTGCTTTAAATATCCAGTATAATTTCCTAAATTTGAAAGCCTGTCATTTTCCCCATTTACTGCACAGCCAACATCTACCAGCGAATTGTAGGGCTTACCGAATGGAAAACTACACCTGAAGTACATTTAAACTTAGCCTTGGTGCCACCCCAATCTAGGTAACTTTAATATAGCTTCTTCCTAAGAAGTTCTCCACAAAACAATGTGTGACATGGGCCTCCAAAGTTTAGGATTAATGAAAAAAAAGTGGGATAAGCCAAGCAACAAATCTACTGCACACACATCAACCTGCTGCTGCAGTGCTATGACATCTCAAAGAAGCATTTTGATGCAAGATTCTTTTGGGCCTGTGACGCACCTCTGGGAGCTTCCCTGTGCACATCTGTGAGCCATAGAGATCTGGCTGTAATGGACGTAAATAAAGAAAGAAAAGAAAGTTAAAACAGAATGTGGGACAACTTAGAAGGTGGCAGGAGGAAACCAATGGGCCAAAACGGGGAAGTCCCATCTAAAATGGGAGTTATGAGGTAGATATCAGACAGATTAGGTGGTGGACAGGCTACAGGAAGGCAGGTTTAGGAAAACAGAAAAATCACAACTGTTCCAAAGTTTGGAAGCGGCATTCCCCCTCCTCTCTTTTGTAAACCAGTTTTTCTCTCCCTCATAAAAATACATTACTGAGGATTAACAGCAAGTGACTGGAAAAACTACCTGTGATGTCTTTTTTTTTTAGTTAAAAAAAAAAAAATTATCGAGAAGGATCTGTACTTTTGCTGTGTGTCTAGTTTTGAAAGCCAGGCTAGCATTTTTGAACGGCTCTCCAGGAGCTCTTTCTAATGGTTCTCCAGCCCCAAGACCACACCTGGCCAGTGTGTGAGTGAACAAAGCACGGTGAAGAAAGCAGCTGGTCATGCTCAGATTTCACCCTGGGAGGCTGTGCATTATCACAACACAAATAATCTACGTGTGTCAGACTGAAAAGCAGGACAATTCTAAAGAAATGCTTGACTAGATTCAGAATGTGCAACGTCTTTGGATCTATAGCCACAACTTTCTCCCACTTGCTAATGCCATGACACTTTAAAAGTTTGGTGGGTGACCACGTTTTAGTCTAGATTGGGGATCGGGAATCCGTTTCAGAAAAGGCATGCCTTACAAAACACGCTCCCCAAAGCCCTGCAAACCACACTCCTTCCTCCATTCAGAGAGTGCAACTGTTTCTTCAAAATAAACCAACGTAAAGCTCTAGCAGCAGCATGCTCCCGCCCAACAGTTTCCAGCTAATTCTTATGTTGAGCTTCAAAAGCCTGATTTCTTAGCAAAAGTGGTTGCTGCAAGCACAGTGAAATGGAGATGTAACGTACGTTCGTGAGCAACAAGACAGCTTGGTGCTCGAGCCTGAAAGCCAAAGCTCAGGAGCACATGCAACTTTTAATTTGAGATGCAACTACCAGCAATCAGGTAAGGAAGGCAGCCGGGGGGGAGGTCTGGAAATGGCCCAACGCATTGCCCGTAACCCCTGGAGCAGACACTCTTGGCATGACAACTGTCATAACTCAAAACAAAAAAACCCCAAACACGTATTTGCTCATCTACTGGACATTCCCAGGGCACTTCCAAACTTTTGAAAGAGACAGGCAGTGTGATCACTAGACAGTGGGAGGATTTGCACGTGACTAGTGGCAGTTCCTTCAGCAGGACGTACTTACCACAGGACTACCCAGCTGATACACGGGCTGGATCCAGGTTGGGACAAATCAAACGTGCCTTATGTAATGTGTAACGTTAAGGCTTGCATCTGGGATTGACCGGGAGCTGATAGTTGGGAATGGTGTAAAAATGCCCTCGCTTTGTCTGGCATTTTACTCCACTAAGGGCTGCAGCGCTGAGTCCTGCGCTGGCAAGAGGCACGGGGGTTGTCCCCTGTCCCTTCGGTTTGAATTGGTGAGAGCCTCCTCAAACTGCAGGGCTGCACTTCCACGCTTTAGGAGCAAGTATTACTGTAGAGATCTTGTGTAATTGTGAAACAGCAGCCACCTACCGTCCCCGGCTTTGAAAGGGGAAAAGGTCTTAAAAAGAAATTGTGCTACAGCAATTAAGCTGGACGGACTTAGCCATGTACAATCGCTTGGCTCTGTAAAAGGCCAGGACCTGTGCTGGTGGCATCTAACATCAAAAAAATAGATCAAATAAAAATCTCTGATGCTAGAAACTGTTTTGACATGCTGAGTGATAATAACAACATTCAAACTGATCCAAATCGTCCTCTCTGAAGTACTGACAAGGAGTGCTTGTGCTTCAAACTGAACTGCGTTAATCTCAACGTCCTTCCTTTCTGTCCCAGCTGGCAGGGACGTGAAACCAACTGGGATCCCCACCACCGGTCAGTCTACGAGAGAACATGGTTGTGACCCATTGTGTTTGCATAGAGCCAGAAGGAAGAAGTCTGAAGCACAGGGCAGAAATAGAGACAGAGGGCTGAAAAGAAGGATATAGAATAAGAGCAGCTGGACATTCAGTGAGTAGAGCAGTGAAATGAGGAATGAAGAAAAGACAGGAAGGAGGGATGCAAAAGCAAAGGGGAGAAAACAAAAGCAAAAAGCATCAGAGTATATAATATGATACCGAGATAAAGACAATGACAGTGAAGATGAACCTGAACAATAAAGTGGCTACAGGGAGAGACAGAGAGGAAGAAAAGAGGAAAACCAGGATAGACAGCAGGGAAAACACAATTTCAAAAGCTTTATGCTCAGTTTCTGATCAAAAATGACCACATCTGGGTTTTTAAATGAGCATCTAATCAAATCCTAGGGTTTGGCACAGAATAAATTTTGAAGTAAGATTTTATAAGTGACATCTATTTTAAAAAGGCTAATTAACTAGTCCACATATTTTAAATGTAGCTGTATTTCCTAATTACTAAGGATAATTCAATTTCACTGCTCCTTTGAAGACACAGTCATTAAAGGTGTCTTTTTTTTCTTCTACTGTTATTGTTATTAATACTATTGCTACTGTGGCACACCGAAAAGTTTCCAGCTTTCTGAAATGTTCTTGAGGAAAAAAAAGTAGCAATGAAAGTAAAAAACGATGAAGAAAACACATTTAGGGTTCAAATTCTGGAAGTTAGCCATCCTTTGTCCAGGCAAATGATTTGTCCCATCCTGTTTGGTGTATGCAGCCACTACAATTTGACGCACGGTGACAACAGTCTGACCACTGAGCTCACAGGTTACTACTGATGCTACGGAGACTGCTAATGCTTCCTCTCACCTCCACAGCTCAACCAAGTGCAAGCTTACTGCCCTCCTAGCTTTAAGGATTAATCCTTCAGCACCTAACTAGCAGTCTGAGAGAAAATGCTTTGAAGCCCCCTGCACACCTCAAGGAGCTTCCATCAGACTCCTTTTCCCCAGCACTTCATACACTGTCATAAGTAGGAGAAGCTGGCTCCTATTTTATTATTACAGAAAGGCTAGAAATGTGTCTGATCACCTAAGGACATCATTTGAAGGGTATCAAACTAAAATGAATGGACTTCCACAATGCTGCCATTTCCTGGGCGTCTCCAAGGGCTGTCTGCAGAGCAGCCGGACTTTGCGCCGGGGATGGTTGTCCACGGCAAGACACACACTACACACACGTGTGTGGGTTTTCTACGGTTCTCCCAAAGACACTGAATAACCAACCACTGCAGCAGCTTGTGGGACTGATAAAGGCATACACCTACGTTCTGCCTAGTTTTCATTTTCCACAGACGCTCTGCTGACAATCCTTGGAGGAAAAAGAAAAAAAAAGCAGCCTGAATCAGAAGTAAAACACTCCAAAGCCTAAGCCCAACAAGTAAAAGTCTCTTTCTTCGCAGCCTGGCTGCTGTCATCTGATGTTTCTGGCAACAGGAGGTTATTTTACCATCAAGAAACTAGAAGCTCTGGTAAGCACAAAATACGGTGGTTACTTACTGTGAATTCTCCAGTGACGGCATCAAATCCCACATGAATGGTGTGTTCAAAGTCTGAAGGAAGAGAGATCTCAGGACGCTCTTTCTCTTTCTTCTTGTTGGCTAGAGGCAAAACGTTAACACGCACTTATTTTCTGCACATCTTTTCATTCAAAAGTTTTCACAATCAGGTGTGCTCAAAATAGTATTTTAAAAGTGGAAAACAAATCAATTAACGTCCATCTTACTTGATAAATAGTCCCAAGTGAAGCCAACAC
>JAVSBS010013646.1:60903-83856 GCA_033124195.1 Coracias cyanogaster
AGCTGAGGGACCTGGGGGTGTTGAGCCTGGAGAAAAGGAGGCTCAGGGGAGACCTTCTGGCTCTCCACAGCTCCCTGAAAGGAGGCTGAAGCCAGGTGGGGTTGGTCTCTTCTCCCAAGGAACAAGCAATAAAACAAGAGGAAACGGCCTCAGGTTGTGCCAGGGGAGGTTTAGGTAGGACATAAACCTCATAAACATTTCACAACTGGAAGAGTTGTGAAGGGCTGTGCCAGGCTGGGCAGGGCAGTGGTGGAGTCCCCATCCCTGGTGGGGTTTCAAAGCCTTGCAGATGTGATGCTGAGGCACATGGGTTAGTGGTGCCCTGGCAGTGCTGGGGGAACGGTTGGACTCAATGATTTTAAAGGTCTCTTCCAACCAAAATTATCCTATGATTCTATAACCAGTGCTTAATGTATGAGATAAGACGAGCAAGGACACTGAGGCTTCAGTGTAGCTGTAAGATATCATGAAATAAAAACTGGAGAGAGTCAGAGTCCCTCTCCACCCCATGGGGACAGGGCTCAGCCCTGGAGCCCAGCCCTAGCCCAAAATATTTTCTTTGTGGGTGTTTTTTAATCAGGCCAAAACAAAAGCAATCCACTCAAGCTGCGCTCATGCTGAGATCCTGGCCACTTGCTAAACCACTTGAGCTCTGGGATGGTTACATGACCTGGGAGGGGAAGAAGCATGTGTACAGAGGGTGTGGGGCAGTGGAACAGTTTTTCACATGAAGCCTTGTCCAGACATTCAGTAATTAAACCTCATAAGAGCACAGCAAGGAAAGGAAGCACATTCCTATGGGTTCCATTAAGTGAGCACCTCATAAGATCACAGCATCAGAAGATAGTCTGCAAAGTGGCTGCAAAACCACTTTTTAGAATGTTGAGGGTATAGGATTTTTAATCATTAAGAAGCACACCAGCACGTCTACCCACTTGTACCCAACCGCAGACAGCTACATGGGTATTCTTGTCATGATTTTTTGACTCATAGTTTGAAACAGAAAGGTTGAATCTGGAGACATGCTTAGACTGCCAGAGCAATGGACACTCCAGGACCTGAAAAAGGAAAAAGTGAAGGACACCAAAATGAGGTGGAAGCTCCCAGAGTTATCTCTATGGGACCACAGCCTTCTTTTCTTTTTTCCTTTTTTTTTTTTTAAATGCAAGGAGAAAGACTTCTCTGGGATTGATAAAAAATAATGAAAAGGTACCTAGAAAAGCCATTCATATGCAAGAGGAAAACCCAAAAAATCTTACCACTCCCTCTTTTGCTTATTTACACAGCTGAAGGGCTCCACAAAACAGAAAAGGATGTCTCAAAATCAACTGTGCTTATCAAATATCCCACATTCCGCAGGACTTCATCCCTTGCCCTTGTCTACACATGAAAGCATCTGTGTGAAGTGTGGATTTAAACCAGTGTAGGTAGACTGAAATAATTCTCCATATGGACTTCGTTATTCCTAGTTCAGAGCCCGAGCCTCAAGCTCACTTTTGTTCTCTGGAAGTCAAATGTAAACCAAGAAAAGCTACTTACTGGAGACACCAACATTACAACTGCAGCAATAAAAATTTCATGAACTTAATTTGGATTAAAATAGCCAAGACAAATTGTTTTGAGTTCTAATTTGAGTTAGCAACTTGAAGTCAATCCTGAAGCAGTGTCCAAGATCAGCCAGCCCCTACTGCAAGCTACATATGGAGAGAGCTACAAGCAATCCACTTGTGACTTCATGAGCCCTGGCCCCACGCTTTCCAATACAACCCAATTAATCACCACCACCTTTCCTGTCTTTTGATGCATACACACAGATATCACTGCCTCAGTCTATGGGCCATCCCTCTGACGTGTCCGTTGAGTTCATTCCATGGCTTTGAGCTCCATCCGTCATAAGTCCCTCAGGGCAAGACAGATGGTGTGTGGTGCTGGATTGTTGGATGCTGAAGCCAGTTATGGTTCCATCACCTTTGTGCTCATCTGGTTCTACCATTGCTGCACTTTGCTTAGTTTCATCAGAATTCATTCTTCATGAATCTGAGTAACTCTGACTGTAACGCCATTGATACGACACAGGGGAACGGCAGTAGTGACAGCACAGTACTGCATAGCAACTAACATCATACAGTTCCAGTCACTGGCTGTTCTAACCCCAAACCAAATCCCCCTGAAGTACATACAGAACTTCCCCATCTTTATGCATTATCCACCAAGTCCTCAAGCAAAAGCAATCCCACGGATGGGTCTGCCTTTGCCAGAGGCAGGAATAACCCAGCCTGTCTTCCCCAGCACATTTACGTGCACTGCTGGGACTTTATTGTCTTCTACAGTACATAAAAGTTTCAAGTCAGCAGGGCCAACTTATTTGGTAGATCCTCCAGTGCTGACTAACCAGGTGGCTTTTGCTAAATGTGTAACCCCATGTTTGAAGGTGTCCCCTCCAACTTAGTGTAGACTTTTAACAGTGCGCTGTGTCATTCCATTTTCCCAGAGGCTTAGCCACTCACCTCCAGCACAACTCATTCCCTCAGGTACTGGATACCTCTCCACGGTGGTCCACCTGCCCATGTGATGTATAACACCTTCCTTCCTTGAAGGGAACCTTTCCTACATGCCTGACAGGAGTCATCTCCAGAGGCTGAGGGCTTGTCAATCACTTTGTCAATGCCCCCATCCCTAGAAAGGGATCCCAGCTGCTTGACTTCCCTACCCTCTAATTCCAGGCTACTGGCCTCCCAGCATCAAAGCAGCCAGGTGACAATGTGCTCACCTGGATGACTGCTGAAATCCTTTCGCATATTTCACAGATCACTCAGGGATAGGGATCAGGTGGTTACTGCCTCGTTTATGTGTTCTGCCTCTTCCTCCTCCTCTTCTCATGATGGCCCTGCTTCAGAGTAGCCTGCCTCATCCACTTCTTCTTCCTTCCCCTTCTTCTTCCTTCCCCTTCTTAGGGGTTTTCTTCCTCCCTAAACGAGCTGACTTTAGCATCCAATATTTTTTTCTTGTGCACAGAGGCAACTGATATCAGCACAGGTTGGTTGTCTGGTTGAGCATCAGTGCCTGTCCCTTTGTCATCAGATCTACAGATGTCCTCTTCCCCTTCAGGGTACTGAATAGTGTTGAGCAGGGCTCGGTAGGCATGGGCCAGGCTCAACCCCGGTGCAGTGATTTGTGTCCCTCTGGGATTGCCGGGGTGACAACATACTTTTTCCCAAATATTTTACTAGCTTTTCAGGATTTTGCACTTGTTTGGGGTGAAGTTCCAAAGCACTGGAGGTGACCACTGCCCTAGGCACTGGCCCATACTCTCCCACACACCCTGCCACTCTTAACTCACCAGCCTCGGGGCAGATCTCTGGGTGGTATTCTTTAACAGTTGTTTAACCTTAAACAAGACCTGAAACCAATTCAGGAGACACAGCAATTTGAACATGCTGGTTTCAACATCCCAAGGATATCCAGAATTCTCAAGAGCTATTGTGACTAGTCTGGAGGCACAGGGGAAGGCGAAGGAAGGTGTCTACCCCACAGACTGGCTCCTCGAGCAGAAAAGGTAGAGAGTGCAATTATTAACAGTTTCCAAGAGATGGCTCCTGTATGGAGATGGCAGCGATGCTGAGTACAGATAGCAGATTAGTCTCAGAACAGGTAATTTTATCATCTCATAAGCCAGTGTTGCACAGCACATCGAAACGATAACCTTAACCCAGCCCCCAGAGATGATACACACCACAACAGGGAACGCAGACAGCAAGTTAAGGGGTTACACAACACAATGCTGAGAACAAGGGTGACAACTCTGACAGCAAATAAAGTGTGATCAGAGACTAGTAAACTAATATAATGAAAGCTTATAACAAGTTTGTTCTAACACGCTGTGGTCAGACCTCTTATCTCAATCCTTCGTGCCTCACGTTGAGCTCCAAAAAGCCCCATGGTGGTTTAACCCCGTGGGCAGCTGAACACCACAGAGCTGAACGCCACCACAGTAGGATGGGGAGAGAATCACATAAAAGGTAAAACTCATGGGTTGAGATAAAGACAGTTTAACAGGACACAAAAGAAAGGGAAAATAGTAACGAGGAGAGAATATACCAAACAAGTGATGCACAATGCAATGGCTCACCACCCGCTGACTGATGTGGGAGCACACTAGCGCTGCATTCAAACATCACAACTGTTCCAACGGAGCACAAGAATTTCACCCTCACCTTTCCCAGGGAGGGTGTGTTAAAGGTGAATCAACACTAGCCTAGTACGGAGCTTGAATCTGGCTGCTCTCAAGGAGACTTTTCATCCCCACCCAGGCTAAAACCCAGCAACGTGGGCAGAGCGTTCCCCAGTCACAGGGTTTGCAGAGGTGAGCTTGCTCTCATCACTGCTCTCTCTCTTGCCATGTAAACAGTATCAAAGGAAGCCTCTTCTTGCTTGGACTTCCATATGAAAAATTCTATATAAAAAATAAGTCCTGGAGCTCATATTTTTTTAGGTGCCCTAAACTCATAGTGAACTCCAGCTGGTGCATCAAGAATGCTTTTAATAAACCACTTGGCATCTTGCCTGTTTTGTTTGTGTTAATAAAAAAAGAATCAAACATGGTTTGGAAGAAGAAAACGGGGAGGGGGGGAAAGGACCAGTTTCCCTGCTCCTCATACTCTCTGCAGGTGGTGGTGCTTTCTCTGCTCTTCCACAGTTTATTCTCCGCTTGACATACTCACAGAAGATGTGCCATGATAAATACATCCAGCTGAGCCCCCCCAGCTTAGCAAAATTCCAACCCACGCTAACAACGTTCACCAAGGAAATGACCATGGCTCCTTCCTCCCCAACAGTCCCCACGGGCAGACCACGAGCTGGACTGGCCTCGAGGTGTGTGTGCAGCTCTCCAGGAAGCCAGCAAGAGGGAGGGTATGTTCTGTGCCAACTACACCTTCCCTCTGCTGAAGCACTGGCCCATGTCCCACTAGACACGTGCAGGCCAAGCCCATCACCACCACACAACTGGGGATCAGATGAGGAAGCATCAACATAACGCCAGGAGATGAAAATTACAGACAGCTGCCATTTTCTAGCACCTTCCAGTCACTTTTTAGCTCACTTTGCCTTTGCAATCCTTAGTCTGCAAGCTGAGAAACTCGCTGTAATAAACAACACTAAAGCCCTGTGACAGGGGAGAAGGATCAATCTGACAGTTAAAAGACTTATCTCAAGGCCAGCCCAGGACTGCCAGTCAGTGCTGGGAGGCAAAGCCCACTCCAAGAAGGAAAAATAAAGAGCAAGCAGTCCTCTGGATGTCTCCAGCTCTGTACTGGGCTGAAGACAAAGACCTCTAATCAGAAGAGTATGGGATGGACTTCAGGCCTCCAAATGCCCCAAGCAGAGACGGAGACCAACGCCACATGAGATTTGCTGTATTGATCTTCCCAAGACATTATGGTATGTTTGGAAGGTCACAGCTCCCACCTGCAGGTAAGGAAAGGACAAAGCCCAGGCTGCCACATGCCTTTCACCCGGGAGGCAAATGCGTTCCAGATTCTGCATCACCTCTTGAGGACACCAGGGCAGGAAGGCATTCATATCCCCATTTACTTCCCCAGGGACAACATTTTGCCTTTTATTCTTTGCCAGCCCTTTTATTTACAGCTGACTAGCTTCATATATCTAATATTCACCTGCTACGTTAGTGATCTTATCGTGCGTAATGGCATATCTACCTTGGGGGTATTATGGATCTGGAGCAGTCAGAAGGGGGAAATGGAGCAGTTGCTGTGTGCACTTACTTATTTCCAGTTGCCAGCTAGACCCTGGCTTCAGAGCAGCAGGATGGGAAGACTTAGAGAGCAAACGCACAAATGTTACTCTTAAATAGGTCAGGGGAGAAATGACACCTATATGCGGAAAGTTAAATAAGATCCATACACTAAATCTGTTGTTTTCTCAGCTACCACCATGCTCTGGTATTTTTAAACTGCTGGAACAGAGATTCATCAATTAATGCCTCGATGCTCAAAACCATAATCTGCTCCACAGTAGCGCTCTGCTCTTCTTGCCCGACTCCACATTACAACAGGAAAACAGCTCACCGTCCCCTTACAACATACATGAATAAATGAAAGGATTCAGGGAACTACTCACAATTCCTCTGCACTTGCCCATAGCCTCCTGCACAGAACCTGTGACCACCATAGCTAAGAACACTGGGCCCAGCATTGGATGCAACAACTCCCCTGAAAGGTGGTGGCATCCAGGAGTAAGGACATCCCAGCCTCAGCCACAGTAAGGGAGAGTGCTAGAGCGAGCAGAGACCATTCCAGTTGGGAAATGGCACTGTGCCCATGCTACAAATCCCAGTAAGCAACCGGTTGGTATCTCATACTTCGTGGTTTCATTCCTGTTTCCTGCAAATTTTCACTGGGACAAACCATTTAACCTCTCCATACAACCACAGATGCCTTGTCTGAAGAAGCAGGGGGTCCCGTTGCAAGTCAGTGATGCAAAAGGACACAGATCTTTTGATATAAGCAGACAAGGACCAAGCCATGTCTGTTCCCAACACATCAGGGTCCCCACACCTCTGAAGGTCTCTGTCCAGAACGTGCAGAGCCATCTGCACTTGGTCCTTTAAAAGGGAAGAGCCTCCATTGCTCAGCAGGTGTTTCCAAACAGGCCTGAGGTCCTAATGCAAATCCCTACAAAAGTACAAACTCCCAGAGCAGCAGTTGACACTAATGCAATCTTGTATCTGGTCAAAGAAAGCACTGAAAAAGCACGGGAACACGTAAACAAACAAAAAAGCAAGGGAAGAGGAAAGAGGACAACAACAGGACCCAAAATAGATTCCTCATGCCAGGCGCATATCAGATTTATGGCATAAAAGCTTTGCAATGAAACTTGTTCTTAAAACATCTCTCATCAACATTCACCCCACTGCTGCCTACTACTGCTTGACATCCCTACTTTCTATTTACAACAACTTCAGGCCTCAAAAAAACCAAAAAACTGTGTCCCACCATGCCCCACTCCTGCTGCTGACAAACTGTGGCTGACTTTTGAAACTGTGAAGAGTATTTCCATGTGTACAGACAGCAGCAAACTGCTGCTCCTCAGCTCAGCGAGCAGCAACGGCCACCTCAAATGGGTATCTGGCTACAAGATGCCCACTTCCACAGCGAGAAATGTAGGCATACTCTTTCCCGGGCTCCATCCCAGGAGGAACAGTGGAAGCTATGGGAAGATGGTGGGATACGAGGGAGCTGGCAGCACAGCACCAGCCACCAGGCTCCCAGTACCACCAGCTCTGCCTCAGTACAAACCAGAGCCTGGAGCTGGTCTTCACCAGGGGACAGGAGCAGGGTTCTGCCTTTTTTTTTTTCCCTTGCAGGATATATTGAGAGGCAGAGTCACTTGCTGAGGGTACAAGTGTGGGACATCTGCTACAGACTTCATAAAAAAACTTCAGACCTAAATTCCTCGCTATCTCTGTGTCTCTTCTTGCTCTGGGAGGATCTCTACTCTCTCCCTTGCTGTTAACCTAGACGGGAGGTTGTTTCTCATTCACCAGATCTACCAGACTTTAAAGAACCTAACAAGAGCCAGTTTAGTTGCAGAAACTTGACGGCAATCGCATTGTTAGCCAGCATGTCAACAACCTGGATAGCAAGTGAAGAGGAGACAGTAAGAAGCCCACCAAATACCTCCTTGGAATTGGAAAAAAAAAGAAAAAAAGGAAGTTCCAAGGGGGATATCAAACCTCTGAAAATGCTGGATTGCAAGGAAAAAAACAGTCAACAGAAGCAAGAACAGAGCCTGTACACTGATCTGTCCTTGAGGAAGAAAAGGTAAGAAAATGGAGGTGAAATGATCTTACCAAGTGGCAGAAAACTGTGAGAAATGAGCAAGACACTGTTGCCAGGGACAGTGCCTAAAAAAAAACCCCAGAACAGCTGATACATTTTCTGATCTCAGACAAAATGAACCTGTCTAAAGGCACTATTGTTTAAGCAAAATCATGAAGCAGAGAAAATAATAAATTCTTGGTTACAGAGCTGTGCTTCACCATGTCTGTGTGTAACCCAAGATACCAGAGGTCCCCTGGTGGAACAGGTAACAAACAGCCTGAGACACTCCCCATGCAGTTAAAGGAACCCAGGAAGCACAAAAAGACAGACTGCCTGAAAACAGAGGCTTTGCGGTCCAGAGCAAGGTACAGAAAGATAGTGAAAAAGAAAAATGCTTGGCTCAGAGCAATGGGGTAAACACATCCAGGAAATGCAATTTCTCCAGAAAGTAGATAACAAGAGTGAATGCAGTGACTGAGAATGCTCCTGCGAAAAGCTGGATCTCCGCAGTACAACCTCAGCAGATGAACAGACCCTCAACAGCCAGGCCTTGCAAAAGAAGCTGCCAGTCATTCTACAGCTGTTTGCTGCTGTGCCATTAAATCAAAGACCAATTTGATGCCAGCTGGATCGTAGAGCCAGCTGCAATGATACACTGGAGAAATGCCACCAAACATTGAAAATAGGGAGTAAAAAAAAAGTTCTGAGGTCAGTGGGCAAGTGCAAGCTGTTAAAAAAAAAAAAAACACCAAACCCTTACAAAACCAGAGGCATTATCACTTTAGCTTGACAGAAGCTGAAAGACAGAACCAACCATGGCCTGGCAGCGGGGCCATGTAAACATGAAATGATAAACGCATTTGATAAAGAAGTAGTATCATTTTCATAGAAACTTATGTCCCTAGAAGGCCTTAGAAGACAAGAGGCTTCAACTAGAAAACTAGAACAGGAAAAAAAAGACCACAGAACACACTAAGCCAATTAAAAGCCACAGTAACAAACAGGTCACAAAGACTAACTGTGATCTAAGAATCATCACTGAGAGGGCTGGTTCCTGGTGAGCTTAATCCCTGGCCCTGCATTTACCCCTGAGCCTTTAAGGAAATTCTTAGAGCAAAAGACGCGATGAGCACCTTGCAGCAGACTGAGCTGGAGGAGCTCTGCAGACTCTGAAGTCTGGGAACATCCAAGGCCATCAGCACATGCTGCAGTGACAGGCAGTGCTAAGGGACCAAGAACCTCCATCCTGGGGCTCAAGGGTCCTCAGCAGCAGAGGGTGGGGTCACGGTCATCTCAGGGAGCATGGCCAGATGGTGGATCCCACCCCAGCTGGAAGGGCTGCTCCCAGGCCTGCTGTCTGCACTAAGCAGAGCAAGGCTGGAGGCAGTCAGGGCCAGGAGCTGGGAACACAGGTAGCACAGCCCTGCCTGCTACTGAACTGGAGACCGAGATCAGTCCTTACCTCTTGAGCCACTCAAAGAAGCTGCTATTCAAGAAGCTGCTCTGCTCCTAGCGTCATTTAGTCAGCTCCTCTCTAATTTACAGCCTTAGGCAGATGTCTGCTTTTCCCTGCCCAGTCCCGAGGTACCAAAGTCCTACACAGCAGCTCAAAGCAACACTAAGATGCCTCAGAAGCACACCTAAGAAGAGGAAGTATGGCAAGCCAGGGACCCATCCCATTTACCAGCTGACGCCTCACAGGTCACACAGTACATTTTCTCAGACAGAAAAGGAGCCACCAGCTGCGCTCCCTGGAATGTGGACATTCCAGGACATTTCCATCCGCACCTTACTAGTCACCAGCACTGTCTGGGTCACAGCAGAAAGGACCATGAAAACAACTCTGTGGAGTACCTGCAAGGGATAATTGCCATGTTCTTCAGAGTCAGTCTGTTTAATCCCTATACCCGAACAAAAGCATCCTCCCACTTGCAGGAAATGAAGGTTCTTTTACACAATTAATCTTTTCTTGCAGCTCACACAGTTCTTATTTGCCATCAGAAACAAAATAAGACAATAAAGCCTTGGTGTAGCAGAGAAAAGAAAATATTTACCCTGCATTAAGTCAACTTTTCCCAAGGCACCAGCACAACTGTAAACAGGAGGAAATGTTCAGAAGAAAGGAGATGGTAGAAGCTGTTTGCAACTACACACCTCAAAGCCAGAAGGGATACGAAACTGGATCTCCTCTCTTCAGGAGTAAAGAAAATCGTCACAAAGAACCACAAATTATTTATTAAAGAGAGCATGATACCACAGGGAAACCAAACAAAACCTAAAATAATCTAGATGCAGACATTTCTATCAAGAGAAACCAGATAACAGCCCAGGGAAGACAGCTCTTTCCTCTATTATCTTTAATTCAATCCTGCTTATCAGCATCATCATTACAGCTAAAAGCGCAAAGACTTTAACACATTTACAGTCTTACTCAATTCCCACTGAGGAACCGAGCAGACCCCAGTAATGCTCTATCAGGTTTCTATGGGCGCTTCCAAGCTGAGGGGCTAAACTTTAAGAGCTGAATGAATTCCGCTTCCTTGCCTTTGTGAGGAAGCCGCCCTGGCTGCTTGCCCCTTCTCTGACTCAGACACATTGGCCCAGTCCTGCAAAGGACTACGTTTCCTCCGCTCCCACCAAAGTCAAGGGCATTGCTAAGGCTCGGCATGCCAAAAACCAGGCTGCCTGCCACAGGGGCCAAACGCCAAGGCGCCTGCTAGAAAACGCACAAACCCTGAGAAGAAAGAAAAGCAGGAAGGCAAAGCCCATGGCTCGGAAGGGGCAGTCCTGTATCATCTTCTGAGCATGCCAGACGCAAGAAAGTCCTGCTGTACCAGTGGTCACACTTCTCCATTTCACCCCAGGACCCGTGAGTCTCATTTGAGCTGATGCAGAATGGCGTGCACACTTGAATGAGCCTTCGCGGGAAGACGTGGGCCATCACATCATGGTTTATTACTATTTCATTATCTTCAGATTCAATTCAGCCTGCAACAGCTCCTAAATAAATGCAGCACTTTACAGATCTTGTTCCTGTATCATCTTCTGTGTTTTGAAATATTTTTCTTCCATTATCTAGAAAATATTTATATAGAATGATAACATTCTGTGCATCTGAAGAGTCACTTATTTCAGGTTTACAAAGCTCTTCACCAGCTATAATTAATTGAACCCCCTGACAACACATAGCTAAATTTTAGTAATACCCATCCCTAACTCCAATAATCTCAAAACGCTTCTGGAGCGATCAATGAATTTTTATTAGACAAATCACACACTTGTCTGCAGAGCCAGGGCCAGGATCCTGGGCTCTCCACGGCCAGAAGTGCCAGCCTTTCAGCCTTGATGAGCAAAAGCACTAACGCCAGACACTGCAGACCGCAGAGAGCACAGCCTGCGCCGGGCAAAGCTCAGCATCGGCATCAGCAGCTGAACGGAGCTTACCTGAGCCAGCCAGAGCACGGGCACCAGACTGCAAAGAGCTTACAAATTAGGGAATCAATGCACACAGATTGAATTACCACTCCAAATTGCCTTAATAAATCTATGGATGTTAAAACGAGATAAATTAATGAACATACCACCACCTGTCCCTGATACACACCCCAAGAGCCCAAACTCCTCCTCGTGCTGTCTAGCACTCACCACTAGCTGTTGTAAGCTCTCCAGCCAAGAAATACACCTGGAGTCCCTATGTTCTGCCTGCTGGACACACAGCATCTAATATATCAAACCTGTGTTGTGAATTAAACTGTACGAAGCATCTCCTGTACTCCAGAGAACAGCGATCACTGCCACTTGGAGACAGTGACAGCAAAATCATCTTTTCCCTAGTGCACTGCTGCACTTGTCAGCTATCCACCATCCAGAGCAGTCCAGCCCAGACACAGGTCCATGGAAAGTCAGCTCTATTTCCCTCTACCCCTGGACCGTCAGGTGGTTTGCAGCACTCAATCTTACCCATCACGCAATTGTCTTCTCCTTGTAAAGGTGCATACCCTCTGCTATGTTTATCTTGATATTTTGGCATTCAAACACTTGCCCCCAGCCATAGGGGCAGGTATACCTGGTTGTAACCTAACCTGGTTACATCACCTACTGAACACTCTTCTGCTAGATGCACTGACCACATTCCCTCTGCATGTTTGCAGCCTCTGATCCCCTTCAGCTACATCACTTAGTGGCAGATTCCTTTAAAAAAATTGATTAATTCGGCTATTGACATCCCCATAATTCCTGCTGTTCTCAAGGGGAACTATGGTCTTTTAAAAATACAGCCTTCAATATCCAAATCAAATCCAAAAGTCAAGAAGAGCTTTTCCTGTCCTGCCTCCCTGTGCAGGAGCAAATGCCAGGAATCTGATGTTCTCTTCTGCTCTGCAACAGACTCTGGCCAATTGTGTAATTACAATGTGCCTCAATTCCCTCATTTCTCAGTGGCTACAATTATGCTGTAACAAATCCCTGGTCACTTGGGACTGATCCTGTATTTAGGATTCTGCCGCAATCCAACAGGCACATGCCATGCTCCTGGGAGAGCCAAGGTCTCTGACTGGGGCTGGCCATGAATTTTTTAGCAAGTTCCATGTCAGGGGCTTGAAAGAGATCTTTTCACAGGAATATGCCACTGTTCTGGAAGGCTTCATCGGAAGGACGTGTCTCTGGATGAAACAGAGAAGGAATGGTATTTTTATTCCCTCGGAGAGCAGCTCTCTAAGTGCAGACTTGGGGCTTGGAGCTAGAAACCTGGATTCAACGCAGGCACCTGCCAGTCAGGTGTCCTGGCAGGGGATCAATTCCCCAGGAACAGTTTTCCACTCCTTTGTGAAAACTTCTTAAAGACATTTCTTCCACTCCCACTCTTTTCTGAGAAGCTTTAAAAGGTCTTAGTGCCAGGAAGACACAGAAGAGAAAACCATCTCCTATCTGGCCCTATGACAGGGAACAAGCTCAGGTTCCACTTACTGGTAAGTGGTGCTGTGTCCACATGGTGACCAGGGTACCATGAGCTGAGCTCTGAAGAGGCCAAGGATTTTACAATCTCAACTCATCCTCCTTCCAACAGGCCCTCCTGCTGGCCACCTCCCAGGGATTCTGTGCGGATTACTCATTTGTTAATGGCTGGGGAGTGCTTGGAAAAGGTAGCAGGTGAGGTATTGTCATCTCATTTCCCATTATTACCCTGGGTCTCTGACACACGTGCCACAGGCAACTTGGGTCTGTCCTTCCTATGAATCTGTGATGCTGGACTCAACAGGGATCAGTTCTTCCAAGCACAGCATGTGAGTTACAACAAGTGAATGACGATTTTGGCCTAGAACCTTTTAAGAGAGCTCTGGAGATGGGC
Source organism: Coracias cyanogaster (assembly GCA_033124195.1). Classification (NCBI taxonomy): domain Eukaryota; kingdom Metazoa; phylum Chordata; class Aves; order Coraciiformes; family Coraciidae; genus Coracias; species Coracias cyanogaster. The sequence continues at coordinate 74,092 of JAVSBS010013646.1, forward strand.
GCAGGGCCACACGCTCTTAACATGCAAATGCAGCCATGTGATAGCGCTCTGCCCTGTGAGACTATTTGAAGAAGCCCTTCTGCCAAAAGCTACTGTTCACCCAGAAAAGCTGGCAGAAAGGAAGATGTGTCTGTACTGAACCATTTGTAAGTAGCATCTGCTGACTTAGGCTGAAGTGCCACTGAAGGAATTTGGGTGAACTTTCCAACTCCGCAGTGACAAAGGCAGAGGCTCATGCTTTTTGCATCTTGACTCTAAGAACGGTAGCTCTCACCAGAGGGGAGGAGAGGACCACCACGACTTGGATCTGCTGGAACTCATCAGGCTTCCCTTCTGCTTCCTCACCCAAACTGACAATGGAGAAGTCACTGGGCAGACTGTCCTTAGAAAATTATTTGTTACAACCTAGACTTTAATGTCAACACACTTAAAGCCGGCCTATCTCTTTCAGCAGCCAGTATTACTGAATTCGATGATCCAACCGCGCAAAATGGATCAAAGCAAAGGCTGGAATTTGCACATGCACGTGTACACTGGGTGTCCACACCACTCAAAGCAGATGATTTCTAACCAAATCAGCTAAGCCACTTCCACTTTTCTGACAAGCCCAGAACTTCCTCCTCCCAGACTGGCAGGATGGATAACCTTCATTTCTTTGTAAATCAAAAGACCAAAAAAGCGTCTACTCTGCAGCAAAGCTGTGCTTGCAGTTCTTGACGATGCACCCAAGTTCACTCTTCCAGCAGGCCCATCAGCGCAGGATGCAATCCCCTCCCAGCAGCAAGTGCCTTGCTGAGTGGCTGGCCCATGCTGACTTCCATGGAGAAGCACTTGCCTCTAGCTGCAGTGTCACCTCAAGCCCTGGAAGAGAACACTGCGGTTGTTCTGCGGCCCCAGCAATCACACCCCTCTGCTCTTTACCTGTCTACCCTCCATAAAAATATTTACTTTAATAACTTGCTGGCAACAGCTGTCAAAAATCCAATTTATGCACATGTGCATGGTTACATGCAACACATCAGAAGTTACTGTTTATCATCCAACTATTGGACTAATCTCCTTTTTACCAAACTCTGTGGATAGAGGGTGCCATGGCACTAAAAGGACCTGGCTAGATGGTCAGTGCGGGCAGCGTGCCACACCTCCCTTGCTGGGTGCACGATCACCTGCAATTTCAGATCATGCACCTTCCCCACGGCTTTGGCAAAAGAGGCATTTGCATTGCAGAACATCAAGAGACACAGAGGCAACAAATCCTTCTCTCCAGCCTTCCTCCAAGAGACACACAATCTGGCAAGTTGAGTGATAAAGAACCAATATAATTATATCTCATTAAGCTGCAACTAATACTGATAAGAAAATGGATAGGGGCCCGCTGATGAGAATCGCTACCAAGGAGTATCTAAGATGTGGCATGAAGGTATGCATCAGAAATACAAATTATTTTGTGCTTCTCCTGGAAATACTTAGCTCTATTTCAAGCCATCACCTCTTGTTTTACTTGGCATGAGCCCTTTTCACCATAAAGAATTCAAGGATTTTATGAAGGAGACAACAAACAGCACCTACCAATGAAACTGAAAGCCTCTACATTTTCTTTGGCAAAACAAAGCTCACCTCAATCTCCATTCAGAAACGCCAGCCTGAGCAGAAAACGCTACCAGCCTTCATTGCACAGCTTGTTTGCTCCTCAAGCAAGGCCTCCACCTGAATCCATACCCTCCCTGCATTTATTCCCTGGACTTCCTTGAAACCAAATTCCTGTGCTGAACATGTTATCCATAAATTTCTTGCCAACCATGACCAAAGACTTCATTGGCTTTCAAAGAATACGGTGGGATTCAGTAATGCAGCAGAGAAATGACTGCCTGCTTGAGGGGTAGGCAGAAGGCAGAGCTCACCTCAGCTCCCACGAGAATCCAGCTCTGGTTGTATGTGTCTCACCAGCCCTGTGGAGAGAAATACTTCTACTCATCTGCCAAGAAGGAGTTACTCAGACATATCGAACATATTCCTGCACATTACCGTTGGGGTCTGGCCAAGGTTAACATCTTCAATATCAAGAACTAGAAGCTACTGGTGCTTCTAGAGCCAGTTCAGGTCCTGGCTTCTTCCCAGAGATCACCACAGTGGGGGTTAAACAGTGGTTCTAGTATTTGCAGTGGAAAAACTGGGAGCTGCTGAAGGATCTGGGACTGCATTCCTTTAAGGCTGAGACAGGATTCATATCAGATAATGCAAATCCCTGGTGATCTGTGAGCTGAAGAGGGGAGTTTCTCTGCCCCTTTGACTAGTTCCACTGATTTCTGTAACAGAAGTTTAAGGAAGAAAAGCACAAACCAAGTTCTAATCTCATCTGTCTTCTGATCTCACACAACATTTACATGTGGCCAGTATGTGACCAGCCACCAAGATAGATTCTGTGCCAGTTTTCTGGGCTTGCACCATTTCCAGCTCAAAGTTTCACAACAGTTGAAAGCTGGGGCCTTTATCAGAAGGTGAGTGTTCAGCCTTAGAGACTGAACTCAGTCACGATTACCCGGGTAGATCATTATACTCTTCTAGCAATTATCATCAGCACCAATACAACTTCAGCTGCTGCAAACTGTAAGAGTGCCTTGATCTGATTCACTTTCAGGGGCGTTATATCATAAAGTGCAACATATGATCCCAGTCTGACAAGCTGATACTGCAGACTGTGTAAATGGAGATGAATCACTTCCTCAGTCTTTGCAGAAGGTTTGTTTGCCCTCAAAGAAACAAGTTTCCCTTCTTCTACAGGTCGCCCGGACAGCAGAACTGCGTGTTCTTTTCCCTGTCTATAAGGAAGCACCTCCAGGGTAGAAGCTCTTTGCTGAGTGACTGGCCTACGCCTGCAGCCATCTGCAAAATACCTGTCCCAAGAACTATGTTTGAGAAAGGAAAACTTGAGAGACCGAAAGGACCTTGAAAGGGAACTACAGAAAGGATGAATGTGGGCTGGGCAACCGCAGAAATCTTGACACAATGTTCCTACTGCAACTGCTGTTTAAGTGTCACATCAAGATGAGAATTGATGCAGTTATTAAACACAGCTATTTTATAAATCTCAATTCTGTAAATTAAATGAAAACTTGAGGTCAGGTCACAAAACTGGAAGCATGAGTTGGCCAAAGCCCATTATTTTTCAAAAGGACTGGTCTTTGGGATAGTAGGTGTGTCATGAAACCCCTTGTGAGAGAGTTAACAGAGACTAAGAGAACAGTACTGACATTCTTTTTTGCTGAAAGTAATCTCACCGCTGAGGTCTGACACAGGTTTGAAAATCCACCCAGACCCCAGAATTTTGACTGCAAAACAATTCAACACGTGGCAAAACTCACATCCTCTACAGGCAAGACTTACCTGGGATGCTGCTTGGAGTTGGTGTGTTTTCCTCGCCTCTCACAATTCTAACCTGTTTATATTTCCAGGAATTAAAGCTTAAGGGCCGAGTGATAAGATTTTGCCAAAATACAGGAAAACTGTAGCAGGCCAGAGTTGCAATTGCACTTTCACTTGTTTCACTAGACCCATAAAACACAACTTGTGCTGAACGGGTGCAGGAGGAGACATCAAGTTACAACTATTGCCCAAACTGAACACAAGCATCATTTGTTGCTAACTGCTTCACAGTTAACTGCACTGAGGTGGGTGAATCCCTTGAGTTGAGGGATATCAGCTTTGTGGAATGACAACGGCATGAGCCCAACGCGGTAATAATTCAGACCCTGCCTTCTGACACGAATACAGAAATGCAGCTCCACAGGCTGTGGGATCCCGGGTACCAGAAATTCCGCTTCGTGCAGTCTCAGGCAGAGCACAGAGAAGGGAGAGCCCAGAGGGACGGTCTCTAAGATGTGGTTCCAGCATCCACAGCTGGCCTAAATCTTACTCCGTGCCAGGACGCAGCTCCTTTCTCACAGATGGCTGCTGCTAGCGAGCGCTGACACCCACCACGGAGCAAGTGGGCATGCAATATTAATAGCATCAATGAGAAAATGATGAGCCCACATCAAAGCCCTGAAAGTTGTTATTATGACATTTGGCTTTAAAACTAAGCACAAAGGGAAAGGTATTACACCCAGCTAAGCATGTTTAGAGAACTTTCTTTTTAAGATGTCATTCTGCAGTTTTCAAACACACGCATATGCAGAACAACCCCTTAAGGACAGGGAAAAGCTGTTGTCAGCTATAACTCAGCAAATCACAAGTTACACAAAGAAACAAAAATCAATGCTGCTCTGAAATTAAGCCTAGTAGAAAAGTCAAAGGTGTTGTAACTAATGGCTGGGAAGTTCTCCTGTGACCATGTTTTTCCTATAACACAGTCATCCCTTTGGAATCTGGGTCCAAAGATTCTGCTGGATATAAACAGAAGCAAACCAATAATGCAGGTGAAGTGGTACAAACTCATTTGCTAGAATTCTTCTAGTAACAGGCAATGATAAAAGAGCATAATGAATTAATCTAACATAGAAATCTCCCCTCCTTCATTAAAACACTGACATCGGACCAAACTGCACCGCACCTGTTCTCCTCAAGAGAGGCAGCACCGCTGAAGATGCTGTCAGCAGCGCAACCTCTACCACAGGACTGTCGATTTTGGAGATATAATAAATTAAGGACAGGTACAAAGCACAGAAATATCATGAGGCTACACAGTAGCTGTTACTGGTGTCCCTTTTGACTGGAACAGGGACTGCGCAGCCATGGCTGAGTGTCCACAGCCCAATCTGAGCTCCTCTGCTCGCACTCCAAGCAACTTGACGCACGTGTCTGTTTTGATAGCTGCAAAGGCATGCGAGCCCAGAACTGTACCCATGCCAGCACGCCCCGCGAGGTGTCCATCACAGCCCTGTCCTGCTGACAGCTACAGGACTCGATCACTTCCAGCTCGGAGGACACATGCTCTATCAATGCAATGCTCTGAACAGCTATGAAGTATGGCATGACGGGAACGGGGAAGTCTTCATGTGATTCTAGATGTGTTTCTTCGATAGCTTTGCCACTTTAACATTCGCCCACAGTGAGGGCCTGACATCTTTTTAAGTAGTTTGTTGAGACACCACAACCTGATGACTCAACTTAGTTATTTGTCTTAATCTGCAACAGACCTCGGAGCTGCAGAGTAAAATACGATGGGCTATTTCCTCTCGGAGCAGGTGGAAGATGGAATCAACCACTAACACATCTGCTCTACTTTCTCTGCTTATTTTGAGTCAAACCCTGGCTACCTGCTACCTATTATTTGGGCGAAATGGACAGGACAAAAGCCAATCCTATCTTACACACGTGTAGCCTCCCTGACTTCACCGGCACTCCGGCCAGACAGTTTGAAATTACATCACTGGCATCCTGATGCAGCTTAGATGGCATCACCTCAGGTTACAGAGGAACACAGGACCAGGAGAGGCTTGCTGGGTCACCAAGTACAGTCCCTGCTGTCCAGGCAACCACGTCACCTAATCCCTTTAAAAATGAAACGAAAATAGTTACGAACCATCCTTCATCAGGCACACCTCAGGCTGGCCACAAATGACATACTGTGGTGTAAACTGACTTGGGAAAAAGTACACGGACACATCCCAGACAAATTAGAAACTGCAATAAGCAGGGAGTCAATGAGTCTAATGGCCGGGCAGTGGGACAGGCAGCAAGATGGCTGGGTCCTGCTGCAGCTCCCCTGCTGACCTGTTCCACCCACAGTGGCATTGCTCCACCCCTCAGGTTCTTCTGGGACCAAGATAATGATGTTGTCCTTCCTTTGTAGACTGCTTTTAGCTCTACAGGCAAAAAGATGGATACAAGCACTAACTATTTTTATCCACTCAAACTCCCCAGCAGGTTTTTAAAGCCCATTTTAAAGCCCTCCTTTGCAATTCAGCCTGTGAATAATTTGCTACCTGCAACTCCGTAAAGTTTAACCTGTCAGAGCCTGGCAAAGGTGTAATTTCATCCCCAGGCTCTTCTGACTTGAGACTCTGGAGCTTCTCTTCGTAGATAAAGTATCAAAGCAATAGCTCTGCGAGACAACAGCCCTTTGCATCTCACAACCCATGCATTATTCTCTCTAAACATAGTTTAACAGGTCACAATCAAAACTTTTGCTCTCCCCTCATTTTCCTCCATCCCCTCCCCCAATTTAAGAAAGAGCAAACACAGATAAGAGCAGCAGACAGAGATAGAGGATGGTTTATCCCACAGGCAGAGGATTACTGCATCATGATGTAATGACCTTGTTCAGAAAAGAAAAAGGTTACTTAGATGACAGCAAGAGTTGTAAAAATACCAGCTCCTTTCCAAAAGAGGGTAAAACAATGTCCATTAAAAGTTACGCCGAAGAAAACATAGAACACTTGTCCAGTGGAAAGAGAGTAAACTTCAGCCCAACTAGCCTGGGTAGAATCTCTCTCCAGATACACGCAACACGTTGAACCAACCAAGCAGGAGTGTTGCTCAGCTCAGTATGGGTGGGTAGGAGATGCCATTCTGCTCTCTGTGTGTTTCAGACATCCCTGCAAAGATGCAGGGCAAAAGATGGCCACTTCTGCTTTTCATTTTAGGTGCAAAATGTTACAGAGCCAACCGTCTTATTGGCCCCCTGTGAAGACTTTATGTTTGTAGTTTCTTTGAATGTCTTCTTCCCCCACAGAACAACTGGAGAGAGGAAGGCCACACGCTGCCTGTATATGAAGCAATCCCAGGAAACAGTGACTGGAGGCCAGGCTTGTTTTCTCTGTTTAGACAGTGTTTAGTGAAGCCTTGGCCATGACTAAAACTCCAAGACTGAGTTAATCACATTTATGACTACAGGTTCCTCAAAGAGACTTCTTTCTAATGAATCTTCAAATGCTATGGAAATAATACGTATGGTATTTACCATTTAAAACACTGTCAAAGAACACTGATGTTACTGCCCCAGCACAACACGCTTATTTCACCACTCACATCCATCTCTGTTATCCTGCTAAAGCAAAGCGTATGTTATTAAAGCCAACGTTTACCAACAGATACTACAGTTGTGCAAGTAACACAGTCCTTCCATGTAAAACTAGGCTTTTAACAGGAAGTAAAAGGCATTTGGCAAGTCCTAGCCTGCCAAGGGCACGCGCTACATGTCCTGTTTCCAGGACAAGCAAGCCCTCCAGTTACCGTAGATACTTCCAGCCCTGAATGCTGAGCTTGTCTGGTAAGTTTTCCGAGCCCAGTGGAAATCCTACAGCAGACACAGAAAGCTCTGAGTCTGAATTGGCACCAGATGCTTTAGAAAACAAGTGAATTTTATTTTGTTACAGGAATACAAGAAGGCCAAAACGCTTTATTTGTCAGCACCGGAACAGTCACTCTTCTAAGAACATGAATATTCTGTTGAAGTTGCTAGAAAATAAGACTTTTCCAAGGAAACCCTGCACGGAGGAACAGTGCCGTGTGCCAGCTTACAGTGCCCTCTACACTTGTATGTAACCCAAAATGCATTTTTTACAGCAGATGAACAGCAGCGACAGCCTTCAGACCACAGCACAGAATAGAATTCGCAGGGATTCCAACCTCTCGAGAAGAGACCTACGGTATCTCCCTAGATCTCAGACTCTGTACAAAGGCCAACTCAACATCATGCGTCTACCGCAGCATTTCTTCTCAATTAATCAAGAAAAAGTGTATTAGCTGTACATCAAAACTGCATTGCAGCTAGAGCTGCCAATTACTTATGGCAAAAAGGGAGGGTGATTCATTTGGCTGTATGTGGGCCTTGGCTGGAGTTTTCCCAAAGCGCTACAAGAAAAGGAGAAAACCTCAGTGAACCTCCCCCTCATTCCCACTCCTTCCTCCCCCCAAATCACAGTCAAGAGGCCTGTGCCTGCAAAAACAACATTTCCTGGAGAATTCTTTCTCCAAATCACTCCTTTTCTAAATTCAGACAAAACACACAGCAACTTAAAATACGCATACAAGGACACCTCTCCAAAAAGCCTATAAATCCCCAGTCCCCGGAGAGTCCCTACATCCTCCATGACAAATCCTGCAGCGTTGCGTGGCCACCTGCGAGGTGTGCAATGGCTACCTCACACCACTCGGCTCGGCAACCAGCCTGCAACGGTGGCTGATCAAGGTGGGAGGCCTTGTCTTTTCGCTCAAAACAGTCACAAAACAGTGTTTCTGCCGTGTACAAGCACATCCTGAATCCAGATCCTTTCACAAGCTCCTTCTGTCACATGCATTTAACATCTAATATATCATAAGTAGCAATTCTTCACCCAACGTGTCCCTCACTCCAGTGTTGTTCAACATATCCATCAATGACCTGGATGAAGGCACAGAGTGGACCCTCAGCAAGTTTGCTGATGATATGACACTGGAAGGAGTGGCTGACACACCAGAGCTGCGCTCCCATTCAACGAGACCTAAACAGGTTGGAGAGTTGGGCAGAGAGGAACCTAATGAAGTTCAGTAAGGGCAAGTGTAGGGTCCTGCACCTGGGGAGGAATAACCTCCTGCATCAGTACAGGTGAGGGGTTGACCTGCTGGAAAGCAGCTCCACAGAGAAGGACCTGGGAGTGCTGGTGGGCAACAAGCTGCCCATGAGCCAGCAATGAGCCCTTGTGGCCAAGAAGGCCACTGGTATCCTGGGGGACATTAAGAAGAGTAAGACCAGCAGGTAGAGAGGGGTTCTCCTCCCCCTCTCCTCTGCCCTAGTGAGGCCACGTCTGGAGTACTGTGTCTAATTCTGGACTTCCTAGTTCTAGATAGACAAGGAACTACTGGAGAGAGGCCAGCAGAGCCTACAGAGATGCTGAAGGGAATGGAGCATCTCTGTGCCAGGCTGAGAGCCCTGGGGCTGTTGAGCTGGAGAAGGGAAGGCTGAGAGGGGATCTGATCAATGCTGATCGGTATCTAAAGGGTAAGTGTCAAGAGGATGGGGCCAGACTCTTGTCAGCGGTGCCAGCAACAGGACAAGGTTCAACAGGCACAAACGGGAACCCAGGGGGTTCCATCTGAACAGGAGGAGAAAGTTCTTTGCTGTGAGGGTGTCCGAGCCTGGCCCAGACTGCCCAAAGAGGTTGTGGAGTCTCCTTCCCTGGAGAGATTCCAAACCCATCTGGACATGATCCTGGGCACCCTGCTCTAGGTGACCCTGCTGGAGCAGGGGGATTGGATGAAGTGATCTCCAGAGGTCCCTTCCAACCCACACCACGCTGGGATGCTGTGTGTGTTTCAAACAAGCAATGCAGTCTCAGGGCTCTTCTCTCCCTAGCACTGCCGGACGGAACACCACAGGTCTGCTTTATGAACAGACACACGAAGTAAAGCTCCACCATAAATTGTTCTCATTAGTCACCATGGACTCAAATTCTTGGCCTAGGTTTGCAGGATCCCTGGCCACACCAACGCCACTCTGAGCTCAGGACACGAGAATTCAATCATGTTTGCTTCTAACCGGTATCTTCCATCGCTCTGCCAGCACCCTACTGATGACCTTGGACACGTGACTTCATCCTTGTGTTTCCAGCATGTCTGACACGAGTTAACCTGGCACCGAGACCCCTGGAGCAGCCAGACCCTGCCTTAACACATCTCTGCTTTCTCTTCAGGTCTAACTTTTAGCTATTTATTGTCAACCTTTAAAACAGATACATGCTTTGACAACCTCAGATTGCAGAAGAATGCTTGAAGCATGCACCTACTGCTCGCTGCCTCCTGGCACCAACGTTCAAAATTCAAGTGAGCACACTGGGAAGGAGCCTG